>DVQM01001613.1:0-11622 GCA_018231645.1 Heliconius ricini | reverse complement strand
CACAACCAATCGGTTTTCCAGTCACACTTTGTGCCACTGCGCCACGACTGGCCTCGATATATATATATATATATATAACATTAGCTGATTTATTATGTTTTTTTTTGTATTCTACCATTTGTACACCTTCTTTTATTCCTTAGTAATGCTAGCGGCGCTTGATTGAAACGTGATGATTATGATTTCCACTCGATTTTATTTCGCCTCGAAAATTGGGGAAAAGTGTTGAACAAAGTATATTAACGCTAAGGTTCCCTCTATTAGCTTTCCTATACGCGGGATATAGCTTGAAGTAAATATTCAAGAAAAATGAAGATATCATGAAGTTATTTATAGATTCAGGTAATTTAAAATTATATAAATTCATTTCATTATTCACAACGAATTAACTGAAAGGTAGTTTAAGTGTCACGACTCTCGAATGGTGAATCTCGAATTTTAAATAATCTAAAAAGAAATACTATCTTTGTCTGGTGGCAAAAATATTGCCACGAGACAAAGTTAGTATTCCTATTTTAGCATTAAATCGATATTGATTTCTGGTATAGTGATATATTCGTTTCGTTTTTGTCAAACTTAAATTTGAAAGTCATCAACTGACATCGTGGGCACGCTCGAAACGCAAAAATCAAAGAACCTTACCAAACATATATAGTTTTTACCTTGGGTTTTACTATTCAGTATTTTTTTTTTTTTGATTGTATGCCTTTACATACACTAAAGAAATAGCATTTAGTTATTAGTATGTTCTAGTAGCCGCCGGTACCTTTCGTACTACCTTTCCATACGATTTCCATTTACTATAGCCGTGATCGTTTAAATTAAGATACAGTTTTATGGCTATTCACTGGCAGAACTCAAAACACTTTGTTATACCCGAGCAGGTAAAAAAATACTTTACTGTTACACTTCCAGTGGGAATCGAAATTACAACCATCCCATTGAAAAATGACAACTTCTTTCTTATTCTCTTAACTCTTTCCTTCTGTCTTTCTAAATTCTTAAAGTTATTTTTTTATAATTTAGCTCTTATGGTTCTACATCAGGTATTGTAGTCTACATTTATTGACATGAGTAGAAAAGATTTACTTACACTACATTCCCTATGTATTTCCCATAAAACAGTGAAATTGCAAAGAAATAAAAAATCAAGAGACCGTCATGGATGCACATCTGTAACGCTACGGTTGTAGATTCTATTCCCACTCGAGGAAATGAATGATTATTTATTAATATTTTCCTTTTTTTTTTTGCTCTGTCACTAAGGCAAAAGCCCGACGTTTAGTTCCGCCACTCAACACACAATGCCTGGGAAATGGAATGTTTTAACACTAGGTTCTCTCTGCTTACCCTGCTATGTACATATACAGAATACAGCGTTAAGCTGTATCAAAAATCAGGGTAACAAACTAGAATATACACTTTGCAATACTCTAGCTGTATTTCAATGGAAACTATTACAAAATACAGGTTACATCTTCCAATGCATGAATAATAGAAGTTATTAGCCGATAGGCGAAAATAGTATAAATCAATATCGTATTGAGTGACTCGTCGGCTTTCTAATTGAAATGTTTTGGGCGTTGCTTTCATAAATCACGACCGGCGTGGATGTAGAGAAATATGTGGTGATGGTTGGATATGATATGTTTAGATTTTGGCGATTGGTTTGTAGGAAAAATCTTAAAGAGAGTAGCAATTGGAGATTATTGGTGTAGTTTTCTTTCCTAGATAAAAACAATAATTTAAATACGTTTATTGGTTTTTTTAAATTTTAAATTAGTTACTATGATTTTTGTTATCTCGCGTTTTCCAAAAAAAGAAGTTAAATTTCTTTGGAATTTTTTTTTGTGTGGCATAGACTATTTATTGAGATAATATATACAGCCTTCATCACAGCGTGTTAATCATTTCGTTGTTACCAACGTCGCCTGCAGTCATAGAATATTTTCTGGGAGGGACCTAGAGTTTAGCTTTAAACATATATGTTGATGTAAACATTAATTTTTCTTTATTTTTCTGGGCAATTTTTATGTTAGTAAAATTGCCTACTTCAAGTGGGCACAGAAAGAATACCTTTATTCTGGGATGGGCACGCATGGCATGTGTCACTGACATCGAGTAGCACTGTATAAGTTAATATGGCATAAAGGATCAATAAATCAGTAAAGGCCTTTGAGTGGAATTAAAACAAATAAAGTCACAGTCAGTGTTCAGTCAAAGATATGTAATTACATCGTGTTTGTCTTCTCATTATAGTAGTGTTTTTTTTAAAAGTATTATATAATATATAGAATATATAAAGATCTCATAATGAATTAAACGTTAAATAATATATAGTTTTATTTGTACAGCGTGGATAAGCTGCGTATGTTGCACACAGCAGGGTAGGCAGAGGGAACCTAGAATTAAGACACTCCGTTCCCCACTTTCTGACGAATTCTGGAGGTATTGCGTATTGACTGGCAGAACTAAACGCCGCGCTTTGACTCGAAACCAGAGCGAAGAAATAAAGATATAAATTTAAGTAAAATGTCTTCATCATCATTCATCATTTCATCTTTTCGAGTGGGGATCGAACCCACAACCAGTTGGTTTTACAGTCACTCTATGTGCCACGACTAGATAAGCTTATGAGGTTTTCATTTATTAATATATTTGTTTATATTTATGCTTTATTCCTAGTACGAGACTCAAAACAGACAACGCTTCCATCTCGTCTCCTATCATCAACCTCCACATACATGTTCTCTGAAGAGTCTATACTTCTTACGTCGCTATTATTTAATTTTGCTTAGTGATATTTATTTAAGGCAAATTTTCAGTCTCATATAGTTTTTTGATAAAATGATTTGCATATTGTGAATTACACAAAACAAATTGTTAAGCATTTAAGAAAGCTTTAAGCATCTTTCGATTTATCATTTCATTTATTTTAGCTCATGAACTTCGCTTATATAACTTTTTTTATGAACAAATTGAAATGAAATAAACGCTAAATGTTAAGGGAAGTTTGCTAAAGCATAATAGATAAACTACACTTAAATCGGTCTAACTGTTTTTAATATGTGTTCTGTTTCTGCGTGCACAAGCACACAGATAAAGGGATAAAAGGGAAAAAGTTTTTAGATTCTATAACAATGATAGATGCCTGCAATGATAGATTTTCTCATATAAATCCCATGTACAGACAGCAATCAGTTACGATTCCGTTATATGTATAGATCGTAACTATTCCTTTAAATCGAATCCACAATAATTTCATATAACAAACATAAAATCTCCTTCTAGTACTTTTGAATCCCAACTCTGTTTCACAACCTCGTCCCTGTATGAAAGGTGAAAAATGTAGGGTTCGCCGACGATTTCTCACGTTGTATTCTCCACCGTACTAATACTGGTTTGTCCTCTTTATGGACTACAGATTAATGTTCCCTATATTTTATTGTTTACATTAGTATAGAATTGGATAAAACTTATTTTTGTTAGCTTCACCTATTATCCCACATGGAGCACGTAAGAAAGAGAGACTGCGTGTTGAATGGCGTAACTCAAAGCAAAAAATAATTACTCAATTGTGTGTCACGCGTGTTTGTTAAGACGATTCTGTTTATGGAGATAAATGTTGCGGCGCAATGGTAACTGAAAATATGATGACTATAGGTTGATTACCACTCGGGTAAATTATTTTTTTATATTTTAATATTTTCATTTCTTCGCTCTGGTAATAAGGTGGTGGAATGCTGTGCAGCATTCCACCACTCAATACGCAATGCCTCGAAAATTCACTTTACTTTGCACCTTGCTCTATGCTGGATTCTATGTGATGGTAGTTGTTATTAAGATAAATAATAAAGGCTGCTGGGGCGCTATAGGACATCATCTAAATGTAACTGCGAATGTTGTGAATTCAATCCTCAGTTGGGAAATTATTTCCTCGCTCATGAAATAGACCAAATGCAGCGGTATCTTCCTAAAATTTGGTGGAATGTGGGCAATGGAGGGACTTGTTGGAAATATAACATATATATAAATTGCAACATGCAACATTATTTTAAGTTTTTATTATTACCTGTGGTTCCCGCGCGTCGCCTCCTTCCTTCTCTCGGAACGCCATGTGCTTTAAAAATGTAATGTTTGTATTCGCTAAAGTTAAAATAAAAGGATATACCTTTACTTTGTTTTATATGTGCTTAATAGCTAAATAGCTAATATCCCAATACCAATAGGACTTAACACTAGGTTCCCTCTGCTATATGGTTTACCATGCTATATATGGCTATTCTACACAGTGCTCTTACATGCTGCAAAATTTTCTAAACGATTTAGACATTCCATGATACGATACGATATGACTTTACCTTGCTTCGCTTTTACCTTTAGTACAGCAAAAACTAATTTTACCTTACAATATTATATCTAAGTAACTACTTAGCATTAGATGAGTCTGCACTCGACTCAAACAAGCCACAACAAAGAAAACGCTACGGCGTTTAATTAAAATCTATATTTTATATAATAGTGTCTTTATTATTAAATTCACTTTGAGATAATTTGACGCAAAGTTATGGTAAAAATGCTATTTTTTTTAAATTAGTTCACGTTGTTGTAATTATATATCTTCTTTTTTTTTGCATCACATAGTACCCCGCACATAGCGGGTTAGGCAAAGGAAATCCGAGAACCAAGTTAAGAGTTAAGAGACTCCGTTCTAAGACACTGGACTACACTAAGACTAAGACACTTTCGTTCCCCATTTTTCGTGTTGAATGGCGGAATTCAACGCCTGAACGTTATCTAAACAAAGTGGCAGAAAATTAAATATTTCATATCCTCGAATCGAACCTGCAACCTGCCGCGAATACAGTCGCACGCTTGTACACCTTAGCCATGATGGCCTCAAGTTTTAGATTCTTTATAGAGTGTGAAGTTCTTTATAAAGTGTGAAGTGTATTTGCCATTATGGTACAATCGGGAAGCTTAAGTGCGGAAAGTATTCAAAATATCTTTATTTTTACGTAATTAAAAAAGAAGACTCTTACCCTTCAATATTCTACAATGGCAGTGGTTCTCGAGGTGTAAATCATTAATATAATATACATGAAAATATTCGTTTATCGCGCGATCGAAATTGAAAAGTTGGAAAAAGAGGAGTTTTATAGCTTAATTTCCCCTGCTTATCCGGCGCGAGGTGAGCATAGGTAACCTAGCGTTGAGACACTCCGTTCTGGTATTTTGGTGAATGTTCGAGGCATTGCGGAACGCTGTACTATGCCTTGTTACCAGAGCGAAAAAATAAAAATATGATAAGGCGTGTAAAATAATCAAGGAGAAACCTAACTCTACGTTCCCATCAAGTGAATTTGTCACACAAAGCAACAGTAGGTATATGCCTACATATGTATGAACACACACATATATATATATGTATATATGTTCATACATCCAATTTCAGCATAGTACTAGATGTATATTAACTCAGGTGAATTAAGACTGACCTGGCACAAGTTATTATATTAATCTGGACGTAATGACAGTTGGAAAGGGTCCAGGTTCAAATCTAGAATTTATTACCTACCTGCTGTAGACGTGACAATGTGAGTGACCTTTCGGGATAAATATAATATGATATCATATTGTATTATTTCCTAAAATCTTAAATCACTATTATATTAAGTGACAGTCAAGCTATTAGAACGACATATAGAGTACCCTTGTCATCTTCATTATAAATGAGAGTAGAATATGTTGTTTTCTTTTAGCTTTACGCTGTATCCCGCACAGTAGCACTAACAGGGTAGATAGAACATGGGAACCTATTGTTAAGACACCCCGTACCCATTAGGACACTTGCAACAAAATGGCGGATTAATAATTTCTGTACAACACACTAAATATGGATATGAAAAAATCTAGAAAACTTGTTTATAAAAAAATATTTTAAATAGTATTTAAGATTATTTAATATCTATGTATAACAGTATGGTTACATAATACATCTAGAGAAATATAGCAGTACGCTGAAGCATTGGAAATCTGTCTTATAAGTCAACTATAGCAAGTACAACTTGGAATAGGTCCAAAACGTTTCAGTTTTGTTACAACATAACAATTTTGTCTTCAAATAGTAGCAGAGTTTCAACAATTTCAAGACGCTGAAATAAACAAACAAATCTTGAATTGAAAGTGTGTTTTTAGAGTCTCGTAGAATGTGTTTCTATGATTTTCTTAGAAATTATATGTACTAACTATATAGCGAAATAATAAAGTACTAATAAAAGCCGTCGTGAAGAATGATTTTTTTGGCGTGTGTCTGTAAACGCGACGTTTTGTGGGTCTGAGGAAATTCATTATTTTTATTTCCTTGTCGTGGTTACGAGGCGAAGCGCGGCGTTAAGTCCCGCCACTTAACACACAATGCCTCCAAAATTCAACAGAAAATGGAAAAACAATAGTGCCTCTGTTCCGGTCAGGTATAAAGAAATATAAATTTAAAAGTTCTCCGATAAAAAAATATTTGGCAAAAAATTTTGAAAAGCTCATCAAATTTCCTAATTCACAAAACAAAATACATCATTTAAATTATATTTCCCAGGAAATAGAGTCCGTGGCCTGCTCCAATTAACATATGAACATGGACGGTACAAACGACAGCGCTGATACATCGTGTATCAGCGCTGTCGTATTGAATAATTATTTATTATATATACAACCTCTTGTTTGGAAAGCTCAAAAATATTGTGTTAATTTATTTTCAATTAATTATGATTTAATGACAAATATTACTTTCATACGTTTCTATATGTATTTTCAACGGAGTTCTTGTTACTACATGAACAGTATGAAATTTTTACAAATCGTGTGTCACAGTTTATTGAATATATGTATATATTTATAGATGAGAACTGAGTGTCTTGACACTTGATTCACTTGGTAAATTTTCAGTGTCCTATTGAGATATAATTTAGATTATGTGTAATCAGTTTTGATGACAATGTAATTACATATAATCAATATTGTTCTTAATCCAAAATGGTCGTCGCAACAAAATGGTGGTAAACAAATTTTGTGTAAATTTTCTGTGTACCACATATAAGAGGGTAATTGAGGATATATTTGTAGTTTTACATTCTTTAAGACAGATACAACATAACATATATCCTCTAAGAAAAGTAGTTTCTTTTTCACAGGTTACCTACCTGTACCTATTCACCTTTTTATGTGCGGTATACAGCGTGATGCTTTTCTTTATATCATTATATTTTTTTATTTTTTTGTACATTTATTTGAATATAGTGTTTATAAGTTTATATAAAGTTTAATTATATTTACTAATATATCGGATCCAAATCCACTCTAACATTTACTGCATTTAAGAGTTTTTGATAGAGATCCCTCTTTAACGTTATCCGCTATTTTGTTTTTTTATGTGTAGTAAATAAATAAATGATAAAAAAATAAACAAAATTATTTTCTTGACACTCTACAGCATATAATCTTTACAATTAAACAGTGGTGTGACAAGTTAATGTCGGCATTGTGTTAAGGCGCGCCCACCGCCGTCGCCATATAGTGACCGTATATTTAGACCGTAGCATCACAGTGTGGGTTCTTTTCCAACTCTAATTATATGAAATTAAATTAACTTATATCAGGGTATAAGAGGCTAGATAAAGGGAACCTAATGTAAAGATACACGCCTACTCAAAGACGGAATCTTATTTAACAGAGCAAAAAAATTAACATAACTTATTCCTCCGATTGGGAATCGAACCCACAATGTTCGCACTTACAATCGCACGATGTCCCACTGTACCATCAAGGGCTCGAAGCATAATTTAATGCATACAAAGTAATTTACTAATATATCCAACCAATTATCAAAACAAAATACAGCCACACAGTTCAAAGTAAACATACGACAGTATCACATGTCTAGGATGTTATCACGTATCTCGATATAAATCCTCTAAGAAGTCACTTTAAAAGTTCCTAACTGTTTGTCTTTATTTAAATGGAATATCAAAGTCTATATGTTTAGTGACAGATTTATATGTATATATATTACTTTGTTACGCTGTAATTCTTTTGTAAATATTATTTATGAAAATACTAGGGTTGTGGGTTCGATTTCTAGGAGGTAAGTAGAGGGAACCTAGAACCTAGTTCCCATTAAGAGATTTCCGTTCCACACTTTCCGTTGAATTCTGGAGGCATTCTTTGTCGAGTGAGGGTCTTTAACACGGACCTTAAAAAGTTTACATGTATTTTCACTATATTAGTGTAAAGTTTTATCTATATCCGTTTAGTGGTTTTAGCGTCAAACAAATATTACACACACCTAAAATATTTTATAGTAGTAGGTAGTTGTGGCGCAGAAGCACAAGTGTGTGACTGTAAGCGCTACTGGTTGTGGGTTTAATCTCCATTCTAGCAAATGAAATATTTATTTAAATTTATATTATCATTTGTTCGGTTGTAGTGTAAGGCAATTCGCAGCGATGAGTTCCTCCACTCAAGAAGCAATGCCTTCATAATTTGGAGAAAAAGGAGGAACGGAGTGTCTTAACACTAAGGTCCTCTGCCTATCCTGCCATGCGCGGAAATGCAGCGTGATCGAGCCGTGTAATCCCGGCCGGATAGGATCATCCTGGTACTGGTGGTGTCGTAAGAGCGACTAAAGTACGTGTGGTAGAGTCACGTCGCCAGCAATGGCAATACGCATGGGCAGACTCGACTGGATCATTACCACCCCCGGCACTTAAAACCGGCGTGAAGTACTGGATTTATGCCACTGCGGGCTCCAGTGCCCAGCCCACCTTAAAAGCCGGCAACGCACCTATAGCTCCTCTGGTGTTGCACGAAGCCGTGGGTGGCGGTAATCACTTACCATTAGGTGACCCGAACGCTCGTTTGCCTTGTCTGTTCCATAAAAAAAAATCATTATATAAGACAAGACAGAAATCATAACTAGTTCACAATATCACTAAGTCACTGAGTTTACTTAGACGGAGACCGCGTGTTCTATTCCAACATATGCAATTGTTTATTAGAAATGCAAGTTGCTGGAAAGCGGGGCTTTGAGCGCGACTCAATAGGCATCGTTATATAGCAGACGGAAAATTCAGAATGGGATCTCAGTCGCTATATTATACTCTTTACAGCAATATGTTGCTTTTAAACATATTGTATTTTAAATGGATGACTATTTTTAGAGTTTTGTAAATTTAGAAAGTATTAAAGTACTTTTAGGGTGGTGGTTGGTGGAGAAAATAAAAAGAAAGGTCACTCTTTTTGTCACTGTTCTGTTTTATGCGGAATTTCGATTATCCAGGACATGGTTGAGTCTTTGCCCGAACGGAGTGTCTTGACACAACAACGTTCCCAGGTTCCCTTTATCTACCCTACTAAGTGCGAGGTATAGCGTGAACGAAACGGAATTATTCATGTAGTACAATAACGTAGATACATACAAACATACATATCATTGTGGTCAGTACTTGTGCTTGTACTTGTTGTGGACATTATAATTATACAAATGAGAGATTAAAATATCAAAGATTCTAAATTTCCTATAAAAATGAACATTTTTTTTTTAACCTGATCTAGTACATATTTCACACGCTATATGATTTTTAATTGAATTAGAAGACAGAGAGAGAAAGAGAGAGAAGAATTGAATGTTAAAGTACATTTCAAAGGAAACTTGGATCGCAAGGCCCAGATACTCCTCTGAGCTCCTAATCTTACTTAATGGTTTAAGCAATTTAAATGCAGTTTTCACAAATGTATTTTATCTAATTTCCTTTAAGATTTCGTTTTTGTTTTATTTCAATCACTTTGTACATAAAAAAGTTAGTATTTTTTATTCAATTAAATGTACTGTAATAGATTGATTTTTTATAGATACTATCTTTAAATGATCAAGCTATTAAAACACGAAAATAATTCAAATAAATATATAAATAATTGTGTGATTCAAACGGACGAAGCCGCGAGCGGGTCACTAGTCTATAAATATATTTACAGTCATAATTGCAATAAATATATTTCTATATTTATTTAAGCAAACTCGAGATAAATCAGATAAAGTCCACTACACGGCGAATGAACGATTGCCACTTAGCATTCATTTAATACACATTATAAACACTCGAAAACTACCATTTCTATAACAAATTAAGCAAATTTGGACCTAAACACCAAGTATTAAGAATCATAATGGAGAAAAATTCCTGAACAACATCCATCTTATACCGAGATTCAATTAAGATTGGTAGAAGTTGAACTTTAAAGCTTAAGATTTAAGGCCTTTAAGGTTTTTATAGCGTTTCTCAAAGCGGTCCGTCTGCATTCTGTAGATGGAACTCCTCTCCACCGCAATGGAGTCCTGTGGTCAACAACCGTATATTTAGTACTGTTAAGTGGAAATTTCTAGATTTCTTCGATATTCTATGTATCCGAGTATTGGTTACGTTCCTAGGAATGTCAGTGAGTTGATATTTTCTGTACTGCTTATTTATATTTTATGGTAGGATGGTTAAAGTCTTTGTGATGAAGAAATATAAAGATGTGACTGTAAAAGCGATTGTATTAGATTCGATTCTCACATGGGGTAATGAAATATTTATCATTTTCAGTACATTACTCTGGGGACTGAGCAAAGCAAGGCGTTGAGTGCAAGTTGCCCTATGCAACAGGTAACGCTTCCAGAATTCAGCAGAATGTGGTAAACGAAAATGTCTTAATGGGAACGGAGTGTCTTAACATTAGGTTTCGAGCGATTTCTGCCCACCCTCCAATGTTCAGGATACAACGAGAAGAAACTTATAATAAATAACATTCTAATTAAAATGAAACACAACGAGAGAAACATCTAATTAGAATATTTCATCCGGAATAATTACTAAACGAGATAAATTAAGCAAATAGTTTAAGTCCGGCAACAACAGTCGTTCTCACGTTTATAAATAAAAAATTAAATGCTATTATTGTATACTAGGCAGTTTATATATATTATACAGCTACATATATACAAACGTATATATATATATATATATATATATATACATATATATATATGGAATATTTTAAATAAGGAGACTGTCTTGGTAAAGTAAACACGACGATTCTGGGTTCGACAACCATTTGGGGGACTGAATTTATTTTTAATTTTCCTCATTTTAATAATAAGACACAGCGTAATGAGTTCTGCTTCTCAACACAATATTTCGAAAATTGAACAGAAAGGTATAAATGGTACTAGGTACGATACTTTGTTACGATACTTTGTTATTTTAAGTAACTTTGCTTACAGTAATTCCGAATAACAGTAAACTTTTTTTTTAAGTCTAAACATGCTTAATAAATGTATAGTATGACTTTAATACAAAAACTCACTAAAGCGAAATTCTGTATAATTTTTACGTACTAAATACGTATTTTTAAAGTATATATAGCATTTATGGCTCATAACTCTGTGGTCATCTACAAAGTATCGTCAAATATTTGTATCGTATGGCTTTTATGGTGGTAGCATGGTATTATTTTACCTACCTACTGTACTTACTAAGACGTAAGCTTTTTAGAAATGTCATACGTATATATATATATATATATATA
>DVQM01001612.1:0-11623 GCA_018231645.1 Heliconius ricini | reverse complement strand
CCAATCGGTTTTACAGTCACACTTTGTGCCACTGCGCCACGACTGGCCTCAAAAATCACACTTAAAATTGAAAAATTGAAATTTGGCATACATATAGATTAGGTTAGAAGGAGGAGAAATGAGGAGAAGGCAAGACAAGCAAAATATCTCTGAAAATTTCTACGGTAACGCGAAAGAACAGGATTTACTGTTTTACGTCTTAAATAATCCACGCAAGCAAAGATGTGGGTGACGACTAGTGACAATATAAATGTTGATCCAAAAATTATATAATAATGTAAATTACACTAATGGTTACAATAGAGTGCGTACAAAGTCGATTGAAATTTAGATCCTTATGAGATTTGCAATTTGAAATGAAATTTTACGCTCGTTGAAACCAAATAAAACTGATGAATTGAATGTAATAGATCTGACCATCAGTTTCTCTCTGGTCGTCCAGAACGATGTCGCTCCGTTCTCCATTAAAGCCGTTTCAGGAAATTTGAAAGAATGCTCAGGGCTAAGACACTGCTTACTTCTTTTTTTTCTTTTTCAATTAAAGTAGATTTTTCTTCAAATAAAGAAAATTAATGTCTGGTTATGAACTCTAACAACTTATTTTATTTAGACCAGGGATTTAAGAATATTTTGAATATTTATATTATATTTTACAAAAGTAATTATCAATCCACCACCATCGTGGCTTGCTCTTGGACTAACAATAATAACATTATGTATTTGAAAGTGTTTATAATGGCCCATTTAATATAAAAATATTTTGATTTCGATTTTGGATGCGTCTATGTGGCTTCATTTTATTATTTAAGCTACTAACAAAGTTGAATGATCAAACTTTAAGGCACAGGCTTAAAAAGCAATTCTAACCTGCAGATACACCTCCGATAAAAAGGTCGACCGAACCCTTCGTGGTTGCTCTGCGAATATAAATGTGAATAAAATTTGTAGGGCGCGAGAGTTAGCGATCGGCCCATTTGATACATGTCTGACCGAAAGGATTTTAAATAGTTAAAATAGAGGGCAATGTGGAATATGTGAAAATTGTATATTTATATAGATATGTAATTTTCATGTACGTACAAAACTAACGCTTCGTCAAATGTCTTCAGTTATGAAGTAATTGGGGTATATATATACATTTACTTAATTTATATTGGTTTGTTACATTAAAATATATGATATGTAAGAAAATAGTTCTCCAACATTTATTAAAATGTCCTAAACAATTTTCCCTCAAAATATTTTATAATATAAAACGATTTTCTTTTATTATTCACTCGCTTCCAATACAACTCCACATATAGAAACTTCATTGAAATTCAGCGCAGAGTTCACTTGACAGGCCCTGGATGAAGGAATCGACGCAAATTGAGCTCTCGGCCACATATCCTGTGGAAAATCAATCTGTATGATAACAGCTTTTTTATGATTCGACCCAAACTGTTATATTGTTCTCAAATTCAATTTCTCTTGATTTTGCTTTCTGCTGAGTGATTGATACATTTAGTGAGAAATGGTTGGTATATATTCTTTTATTTTTTTAGTTAAAGACAAGTAGCCCGGGACTTCATTTGCGTGTCTTTAAAATTTAAAATTCTGTTTTTCCCGTTCTTGTAACAGCTTTGTTTCGAGGGAACTTCTCATAGTCTCTACACTTCCCAAGAAATATAAATTCTAAGTTTAAGCGTCAGTCACTCAGTAACGATTAAAAAAATAAAAGTAAAATAGATTTTTTTAACTTCACGCTGTATTCCGTATACAGCATGGTAGGCAAAAGGAATCTGAGAACCTAGTATTAAGATTCTCCTCTTTCCGCCGAATTTCATTGTCGGAACTCAACGCCACGCCTTGCCTATTTACCGGAGCAAGGAAAACGAATTGGGTCGAAACCACCACCTAGCGCGTTTACAGTTGCACGCTGGTGACTCTGCACCACGACGGCCTCATTGCTACCCTTCACCGCATGCGCTCCCTAAAGTTTTTAACACACTGTGAAAAAAATGTCAGTAAGTCGGTAAAAAGAGGTAACTAAAAACATTCGTATCGGTCTGTCGAAGCTACCGGAAATTCAATATTCCCGTGCAAGGATAAAAGCTTAGTTATTGATTCCATAGGCGTTGTAATTGAGAGTCTGACCATTTATATCGAGACCCTCATGGTTTTATTAACTCTATCGAACAGCAGGCTTTTAAAAAAAAATCTTGTATAAAAGTTCTTAAATTCCAGCATTCGACGTTATGAAATTGGTCAAATTCGGCGATGGTGTCATTCTTGGTTTAAAGTTTTTGAGTTATTAGCGAATTGCGTCGTAGCCACCATCCTTATTTGTGGGAACATAGTGTTAAGATATTTTTTAAATTCTTATTTTCTATAAACTGCATGTAGAGTGTAGAGTTGAACTCTTGTTAGTAGAACAAGAAAATGAAAATGATATATGCCCATGTGTGGGAATTCAACCCGTTACCATCGACGGCCCCAAAATCATCTGCAATTTACGCTATCATTGCATATAGAATAAAACCCTATTGTTTATTACAATATGATTGTAATTGAAATATGATCCAATTGCATAATAAAGTGAAGATCTCGTGGTGCAGAAGCACAAGGATGTGACTCACTCGGAGAAATGAGTTTATTGATATTTTTATTTTCTCCACTCTGGCACCAAGCCAAATACCGGCGTTGAGTTCCGCCACTCAAGAGGCATTGCCACGAAAACGTCGGCGGAAATTGGGAAACAGGGCTTGACACTACGCTGCCTCTGCTTACTCTGTTATATGCGGGATGCAGCGTGAAGCTACAAATTAATGTTACAGCGGGAATGGAATTTTAATGGGAGGAGAGCTAGGTTCCCAGCTTCTCTGTGCCTTCCCTGCTAAGAAGGAAAACTGCTGACTACCCAAAAACTATCAATTTCAAGAGATAATAATAGAAAAGAATATCTGGTCACGTACTTCGCTTGGCGAGAAGAAAATATGATAATATAAACTGAAAATATAATATTTAGGTAATTTATGTCATACGACGCTTTTACAAGTAAAACGCAACTTGAGTAAGATTGCAGTGAGATTAAAGTTAATACAGACAGATATGAAATATCCAGAGTGGAAAAATTGCTTACTTTGATATCATAACGTTTACAATATTCTTCCTTATTTCCATAGACATAAGAATTAAATTTTAAAAACGTCAAAAATGTTTCAGTTTAAAATGAAAACTGACGAATGTGATTTGAAAGACTATACGCGAAGTGTTTACTTCACTGTTAATCTTGTGTATAGGGATTTACACATTATATTAATTTTATGATTTAAAATGAACGTGGGAGGAAATTTAAATCGAAAAGTAAATAACAGAACCAAAGCTAAGATGATAAGAATAAAGATAATGGAAGATAACGTAATAATTCACTCTGTTAAAATAAAAATAAAAAAAATAAAAATATGTTATACCTTTTGCATCGCTCTGCGTTCTTGTTTCGTTAATCCTGAATTGTTGGTTGCCTGTAAGAGATCGCTCTTAGCGATAAGGCCGCCATTGCACTTTGATCCGATGTACTTGTATATCAAATGTATAACCAATTGTAAACGAGCAATAAAGTGTTCTAATAATAATAATAATAATTCACTATTGTCCACAAAGAAGGTAACTACCAAACAATAATACCACATCACAGGAAGGAGGTGATACAATTACAAATAGGTTCCCTATACCCTAATTTAGTAACCCTATTAGGGAGAAGTGAGTAAGTCTAGTAAAATTTATGCTTAAAAGATAAGAAATCATATAACATTTAGATATGTACGTGCCTTTCGGGGAGTCCTCACGCTTTTTATATCATAAAGCCGACATTGCGCAGAGGTACAAGTGTGCACCTGTAAACGGCATGGTTCTGGGTTGAATTCCCATTTGATCAAGAAGATTAAATGAGTTCCGCCATTGACACGCCTCATTCAATTTAATTCCTCATGAATTCAGTGGAAACTTGGGAGCTTAGTTTCTTAATATTAGCTTCCTTTGTTCCCTCTGCCTGCAATGCCATGAGCATGATACAACGTGAAGATAAAAAAAGAGACGAGTTCGCAGCGGCATGGCGTGTCATGCGACAATTGTAGGCTCGTTTCCCACTCGGGGGAATGACTGATTTTTATTGCCTCGCTCTGTAAAAGAGTTAAACGCAGCGTTGAAATCTGTCACTATATATGCGGTAACAACATGCGGTAACAGCATGTATGTAGTATAACAAAATTTTTATTTGGTAATTGTTTGCATAACTTTACATATTTAGTTTAAGTGCAACCTAGATCTCTTTTCCCAATACGCTACGTCGGTATGATATAAAGTATAAATAAGTAGTACAGTATATTTTAAAGTATTTTTCTTTCTCAGTGATTGAATTTTAACCTCAAAAACATTATAAGCAATTTTTCTTTAAATTGCGGCGTTAAATTTCGTCGTAATATATAATATCTTGCAACTAATATTTAACGTATTTAGTTTCGGAGACATTCCATTTCATCCGTTCGAGACTGCGTGTGAATGAGTAGTGGTAATTTCATAATTACATTTCTGTTGGATAACAGAAATGTAATTATGAAATTTATTTAATAACGCAAATAACGAAAAATAGAAATAAAATCGAATTTTTATGATGTATAACTTATTAGAATTTAAGTTTAGATTTAGGAAAATGGATCAAAATGGCAAACATTCTGAGATGAGTGTTCACTTTCATCTGGCAGATATGGAGCAGTGGGCATTGTTTCGAGTCGTCTTTGCTACCTGTTCTCATTTTCTTATTATGGCGTGTATTGCAGAGTCGTAAGGGCTGATTTACAGGTGGCGAAGGGATAATGCAGTATTTTTTAGTATATAGCAAGGCAAAGGGAAGATAATGTAAAGACACTTTGTTCCCGACTTTTCGTCGAAATTTCGAGTGATACACAAAAATTTCTTTTCAGAAAACGTTCAAAATTTGTGATCGAAGCTGGATTTAATCCCGCACCTCTTGGAACTCCTTTTCGATAAAAAGTATTATAGTAGTATAAAATACTAAGTAGTATAAAATACTTTAATGTTGTTGAAAGGAAGGTGTGAAATAATGGTCTAAGCCTGAATGCGAGTAAGACAAAGGTTCTGGTATTTGAGATGGTTACGAAAAGGCGTATTGCTGCCGGTAACAGGATAACGGTGCCTTAGCTGCATTGATGAGACTTCCAAATGTCAGCGTAGCTATACGTTTGGCAGTACATAATGCAGCGAAATATGGGTATTTGTGGTGGTAGGATATGTGGTGTCAGTTTAGCTCATTGAATCCGTAATGAAGAGATACATAGAATGGCAGGTACCAGCTAGGATATCGCGGTGAGAATGAAGAAGAACGTGCTCAGCTGGTTTAGGAAAGTGGAATGAATGAGTGATGAAAGAATGGCATAAATAATGGTGACGGAAAAGTGAACGGTAAGAGAGGTAGGGGAAGACCTCGGCTTACCTTCGAAAACTCAATATTAAAGATAGTGAAGGAAGGTCACGTAAAAAGCATGAGGACCCCTCAAAGAGCACGTATGTAGAGGCGGATGACAGCGGTCGAAGTAAAAAAAGTATGCAGAGACCTCAGCGTTTGGCGCTCTGTTTTCTCTTCTTCTCTCTAGGGATACAGCTTAAAGCTAATGTAGTTCAGTTTTTAGTTTTTTACGTTATTGCTACGTAAAATATATACAAATTTAAAATTTTTGAACAATTTTAATTACTTTCCTCGCCCTTCTATAGATTTGTTTCAAACTTCCTTCTAATCCAAGGGACATCCATCCCGCTCTCGACCCTTACAGCCCACCCGCAATAAATATTTATATAATAACACCAAAACAAAATTATACTTTACAATATTTCAAAGTAAATTTTTAAGTGCAAATAAGTTACCGTGATCCCATTATGCCACAGTAATATAGGCATTATATAAATACGTTTAAAAATGAAAATTGTATACTAGACATTTATGATTACTTTCGTTTATTTGAAAGAATATTATAATTTTAGCACTCCAACGCCTTCGTAAGCAAGTTGTTACCAACCTTTTGAATACATTCGTCTAATATAAAAGTGTTGAGAGTTTCTTTTTACACAAATCATCTCTTACAGTATACGAATGTTGTGTGAACGGTGAATCTCGTTAAAAGTACGGAACTTGTTTGTGTATGGAGCTTGTTACGTTCGGAATTTTTTGAGTACGCGATGTAAAGTAAAGGAGTATGTAAATGACAGTTTTTCCTGATAATTATGGAGGAAATAACGAAATATTGCCTGTGTTATATAAAAACCGTAATGCTATAGTGGAGTACGGTAAATTTGATAGCTGTATGTTCATTAATCGCTAATAAATAACAGTTAACAATTAAAAAAAAAAAAACAAAATTGTCCCTATGGTACCGAAGTGTGCTAGCATTGGGATCCCAGGGTCCTTTTGCTTACTGCTATGTGCGCGGTATATACAAGCGGTAGCAAAAGTGTTTCTATGGTAACGAAGTGTGTTAACACTGGGGTACCAGGTTCCCTCTGCTCACTGCTATGTGCGCGATACATCGTGAAGCAAAATAATACCCGCTCTGGTAAGGTAGAAAACGGTATTGAGTTCTACCACTCCACACTTTTTAGAAATTTATTATTATTTCTATTAAATGTACTGTTTCACACTAAAGCAAGCAGACCAGACTGAGCTGTTGGTTCACACATTGAGTAGACAATATATCAATATAACATTGTAGAATGTAATTATTCTGAGGCTTGAAGCGTTCCGAGCAACCGTTCCAAAGTAAATTAATCTGCCATATATTTTAGTCACAGTGAATAGTCTAAGAACCTAGGTTACTCTTATTTCCTTCAAACATTGTAGTATATTAAGTTGGGATTTGTGTATGCTGAAATAAATAGAGCAAAAAATACTATTGTGGATGTCGTGCCGCAGTGGAACAAGCGTGTGACTGTCAACGCGACGGCTGTGGATTCAGTTCCTACTCGGGGTATTAATATTTTTATATTTTTATTTTATTGCTCTAGTAATAAAGAAAGTTCGGTAAAAAGTGGGGAAAAGAGTGTTTTCATACTTGGTTCCCTCTGACTACTCATTACATGCGGAATATATCGTGAGTTTAAAAATGTACTAATCTTGAGGTCATTATAGCAAAGTTGAATAACATCTGACGTGATAGTTGGGGGTTCGATTACTATTCGTGACAATGAATTATTTCCATTTCTCCGCTGTGAAAAGACAAAACTCGCCGTAAAGTTCTCCACTCAATGGACATTATCTCGAATCTGGGTGAAAGCAAAGCACGAAGCATTTTGTTTCTCTCTACCTACCCTGATTTGCAGGGAAAAACATGAAACTATTAAAAACTATAGTACTAGTGGATGTATTTTGAAAAGTTACCGGTACATATCTTGCTATGTTAAAAATTTTATAGGTATATTTTAAAATATTGTAATCATAATTGGTAAAGAAAATTTTTAACAAATATTTGAAGGTCTATACAAATTTTAATTTAATTTAGTTACATAAAATTAGAACAGAAGGTTCTGTCATGAAAAATATAAAATCTCCAGCTTATTACTAACAATATAATAAATTCAAAATATGTAAATAAGTGTTTTGTTTTGAGAAAATCGTAAACGGTTAAATTAGCAGTCGGAAAAAAAAGACGTGCAACAGATTCTCATTGTTGACTGAAAACGAATTTGATTTTCAACTTAGATTCACTTGCCGTTGTTACATGATATATATTATTTAAAAAAAATAAAGGGTGCAGATTAATATTGAAAGACCGCTGAATTACTATTGTAATTGTTAATATAATTCTGTATATTATACAAAAATCGGCTTCACGATGTATCCCCCATACAGCAGTTTAAGATACTCCGCCACTTTCCGCCGAATTCTGGAGGCATTGCGTATTGAGTAACGGAACTTAACGCCGTGCTTTACATCGATATCAGAGTTAAGAAATGGTAATATATTTTTAAACAAATATTTCATTTCCCGAGTGGAGACCGAACTCACATCTAGTCCTGTTTACGGTCATACTTTGTGCCTCTGCCCCCCTATTGGCATTAAAATTCTATATTATATACTAAATATATATACTTTTTTATTGTGAGGATTTTTTTTAAGGAATACACCACCCTAGTTGGAACCCCAATGGGTTACTTAGGACTCATGGACTGGCAGATGTCGGCCATCCCTAATAAACCACTGAACACTGAAACCTCACGATGCTGATTCTCAATTGCCACTGACCAGGGCTACGGGAACCAAGGATTTCTTTTAAGACTTTAATGTATAATTGAAGAGAAGCCGGATGGTATCTTTATGTTCTAAGTTTTTTGTCTTGTGAAACGCTTTAATTTCCTTCAAACATTGCAGAGGACTGATAACGTATTTTATTTCCACGTACCTCAACTCCCGTTTGTTCTACGGTAAATATCGTTTTATTTAGAGTACCGGGGTAAATGGCTAGGAGACGAATGTTGATTTATAAGCCCATCGTTTTACATTAATAAATGTTACACTCTTATTGTCATTCCTTTAAAAAAGACAATCAAGACGATAAAAATGTAATGGTAGATATATTTGTATTATCTACATATTATCAGCTTCACGTTGTATTCCGCACACAGCAGGGTAGGCAGAGGGAACCTAGTATTTAGACACTCCCTTCCCCACTTTCTGCCTAATTCTGGAGGCATTGCGCTTATATATTTTTTTTATTTTTAATATATAGTTATATTTAACAACGATACAATACAGTAGAAACGATAGAAGAATATTTTGGTGTTCTTATTTAATAAAAATCTATATTTAACCAACACGCAATGCCTCCGAAACTCGGCAAAAAGTGAAGAACGGAGTGTCTTAACACTGCCTACCCTGTTGTGTGCGGGATACAGCGTGAAGCTGATTTGATTTTATTCTATATTTATTTAAGAATTTTGATTTGAATGATTCAATATCAAGATAAAATTTATATGTGCCTTAAGGTAATATTTGTTAATTTTTTTAGAAAATAAACTGTAAAAAATCATTAAATGAAATCGTTCAAAAAACTAACTTCATAAACATCAAAAATACCAACTGTCTCTCGAGCTATGTAAACTTGCAATGTCAACGTAATTACTCGACGTACCGGGATTAATACGGCTGGACTATTTTTATTCCCTCTTATACCAATAGTCGTTTAACACAAAAATTTATTGGGAATGGGATATTTAAAATAGCTCCAAATTGGTAAAATACCTATAGCTAACACTATATAGGTCACAGGTATGTTTTTATATTGGATTAGCAAAAAATAGGATATCATGACGCAGTGCGATAGCTCGCTGTAAACGCTTTAGGTGTGGGTTCCATTCGCACTCGCAGATATAAATTATTCAGATATCCCACTTCGGCACGATATAGTGCGGCATTGAGTTCCTCCGAAAAACACGCAATATTTTAAAATCAGGCGAACGAACTGTTTTGATTTTAGGTATACTATTGTATTGCGGGATAAGTCCCGCTCTAAGGAGCGAGTTCAGTGTAATAATAAAAAAATATATAAACTGTTTCCTACTTTCCGCCTATTCTAGAAACATTATGGATTAGATGGCTTAACCTATGACGTACCTTGTGGTACCCTCCCTCTTTATATGACAGTGACACTCAAGAAACTTTACGCTTAACACTTTAAGACCATTTAAATGCCACTGTCCTGTTCCAAGCAGGGATGTTGGCAGAAGGGTGTGAGACCCTGGAGCATTTGCTGATGCGGCAAAAAGACACTACTTGACGCCAGTTTTTAATTATTGGCGGTGATAATAGTACGGTTAGTTTGGTAGTCATTTCCATTAGACCACAGGAGTGAAGACGCAACGCGCGGTATCAAGAAAGCCACTCAAACTCAACTCACAATGCCTAGAGAATTCAGCGGAAACTATGAAACGCAAGTATTCTAATAGGAACGGAAGTGTCCTAATGGGAACGAAGTGTCTTAACTCTAGTTTCCCAGGTTATACCGTGAAGCATAAATAAAATATCGTTTGCTTTTAATTAATTTAACCAAAATGTGTTATATAAATGTTAGAGTTGTGTAGGAAAATTCAAGTAATTAATTTTGTTTGGTATCTCAATAAGTACTAAGAAACATTAATTTGAAGCGAGACGTTTACGCTTGTTTATTAATAGAGCCTCCTTAGGTGTTGGGACGCTTGAATGTCACATGAAGGTTTCAAATTATATATATACTAGATTTAGCATGCGGGTCCAACCGCGTGAAATTAAATATAAGTTTATTTATTTATTTATAATCTATTGTACACATTTTTAGAAATAATAAAATACATGTACAAATGGCGGGCTTAACGCTAAAAAGCGTTCTCTACCAGCCAACTTTGTTGTATGGGAGATAGTAGTGTAGGTGTGCTTGATCATTTAAATTAATCGATAAAGGTGCGAACAAAAAAAAATACAATACAATATGATATACACAAAATACAATCTTACAATATACCTACATAAATAAATATATAAACTATATTAAAAAAAAGCACATAAATAGTATATTTTTTTATAAATATACAAAAGTTGACGTTTTCTATTATACTATTTGAAGTAAGTTGCTCTTACAACACACAGAGTAAGTTACATCGTAACGATCAACGCGATGTAATCTTTTAAAAAATATATTTCAATTTGATTTTCTGAGACTAGTGCGTCCACACAAATTAATACTTTAGTTTTTTAATATTGTTACCTATAAAAATAGATTCACTTATAAACAAATGTCAATTTATATACATTATATAATATTCTTTTTATTTTTTCTTTATACAATTCTTAAATTTTGCGAAGGCAGAGAGATTTTTTTGACAGTGGCCAAACACAATTTACTCTACACATTTATGTGACTAGAGAAAAGCACAAAAGAAGAGAGAAACAAAAACAGCTAAGCACGGCGTTGAGATCCACAATTCACCAGATAATGTCTATTTATCTATTTTTACTTACCTTACTAAATACTTAATACAGCATCAAACAAGATCAGTTTATATTAAAAATAGTAGGTATAAAAAAAGTGTTAAAAACATGTCGTGCAATTAATTTTAATTGGATAGTCTCTTTAACTTTTCCACTTTAAGGTTTTGATGATTTGGTTTACTAAGTATTATCGTAGCACGGATATTACGATTCTACCTAACAGTAAGAAGCATGGTAGGCAAAGGGAACTTATTGTTAAGAGGTGGAACTTAACGCCGCGCTTTGCCTGGATTCCATAGCGACAAAAAAAAACAAATTTGTTCCTCAGGAGGTCGAATAAATTTAAGCTTCTTTCAGTTCGCTTAGGAATTTCGCGGATTCGTTTTTCATTAGTCCCTCTTTATACTTTAGGTTACAAGTCCGGGTTTCGACATCTGGGAACCTAGTGTTAACGAATTCTTAAGGCATTGGGGGTTGAGTGGCGGAACACTACACTGCGTCAATCTTTTAATATTACTATCTTTATCAGCTTTACGCTGTACGCTTACGCTGTCTGCCTACCCTGCTGTGTGTGGGACACACAGCAGGGTAGGCAGAGGGAACCTAGTGTTAAGA
>DVQM01001611.1:0-11624 GCA_018231645.1 Heliconius ricini | reverse complement strand
TATATATATATATATATAATTGTAGAGTACTATTTCGTTCGTTTTGTCAGACAAGACAAAGCGGGGCGCTAAATTTCGATACTAAACACACAAAATTTCCAAAAAAATGGCGGAATGCTGTAACTAGAGTGTCTTGACAGTATTCCGCTGAAATTTGACAGTGTTCATGAAAAGTGTGTGGCAACACTAAATCTATATTCCAAAATTATCCCAAAATTTCCATGGGCATAGGAAGAAACAGGAATTAACTTTTTATAGTTCACGCAAATGGTGTTGCGGGCTACCAATAACTTTAACAAGTACTTCTGTACTGGTTTTAACGGGTAATGGTGGGGAACACTAGGTTCCCAGGTCACCCTCTGCCTACCTGTGCCTGTGCTTATACTGGATACATCATCAATAAAAACATACAAAAAAACAAATATCTGCACAAATTCAAAATTTTAATTTTTTTGCTGTGAAAACATAAAGCAACTTAAAGCACAAAAGCTCGATGTATGATTTATTGTCTTGCTTGTGTACAATGGCGCTACTTGTGTCACGTAATGCGACTTGTCCCAGATAGCGCTCAAAGTCGTAAAGCTAGAAGAATTCGTTGATCTACTTCTTCTACAGAAATTATGTTAAGTTATTTTTTTTGTATCTTTATACATTTTATATAAAAACGGAGAGATTTTAGTGGTTAAATACTCCGTTCTTTATTTTTCAAGAGGCCATCATAGCGCAGGGGCACAAGTGCACAGTTGTAGATTCGGTTCCCACTCGGAAAATGTAATACTTATTTATTTTCATTGCCTCGCTCTGGTACAAAACAAAGCGGGGCGTGGAGTTCCGCCACTCAAAACGCAATGCCTCTACAATTCAGCGGAAAGTGGGGAATGGAATTATCTTAATGGGAAATGAAATGTCTTAACACTAGGTTCCCAAGTTTCCTCTGCCTACTCTGCGGGATACAGCGTGATCCTAAGAAATATCTAATGTAATAACTTAAATTTTCACATTCATCGGCCAGAAAGTGAAGAACAGTGTCTTGACAATAGGTTCCTGCAGTCCACCCTGCTATTTGCAGACACACGTGAAGCAGCAAAAAGATTAAGATCACAACGATGTAGCTTCCGAAGTTCTTGATATGACACGCTGAACTAGCCCTCTTGTCTACGATTATAGAATCGAGATATTTTCAGCCTAAGTCAGTTAATTTTTTTGTTTCACATAGTTTATAATATATTATTGATATCATTTAGCATACAAGGCAAAGGAAATAATTAGTACTAGGTCACTAGGTCCAGTTTTCTTTTTAGTGCCTAATTTAAGAAAATAGGAACGGATTTTAAGTGTCTTAAGAAGTGGTAGAAGTTAAACGTGGCGAAGGTTCACAGGCTTTAAATGCAGGTTGAACTACAGGTTGTGGGTTTGATTCTCACTGGCGGAAACGAAATATTTAATATTTTCGTAATTAGCTCCGTTAATGAGCAAAACGCGGCGTTGAGTTAAGCCACTTGAAACGCAATGACTCCATAATTCTGTGGAAAGTGGAGAACAGATGTGTCTTAATGGGAACGGTGTTATGAATGACTTAACACTGGATTCTCAAGTTCGCTTCAACATGAAGCTAAAAAGTAAAATTTTGAAAGGTAAATGGTGCACTCAAAACCGACGTGGCTATTTATACTATTATGATGACTGATACAGATTAAGAGATTAAAATGGATATGGCATACAGGGTAGGGGACCTGGGAACCTAATAACACGTCACTACTTTCGCCGTTAAGGCACTTCCGTCCCCCACTTTCTAAATTCTTGGGGCATTGAGTGATGCGACATTCTCTCCTTACTAGAGCGAGGTCATGAAAATATTAAATATCTTATTTCTCCGAGCGGGAATAGAACCCACAACTGTCACGTTTACAAGCACATATTTGACTTTACGCCACGTCAGCTACACCAATGAATCACGAAATCGTTCAATATGAATATCTTAATAGTTAATTACATAAATTTTCTATACGACAGCTAATAAACAAGCCAAATGATAAAACGCTCTAACGCCGGTGAAGTCATTTCCGCGGAGCTAAGGTCGATTAGACAGACAGACGGGGACTAAGATTTACGTATTTCGTTACTGTACGGTTTTAAGAGAAAATGAAAGATTTCACTTTATGCTATTTTATTTTATATATTTTTTTGTTGTTTGGCGTATTTGTAAGAATATATCTAAAATAAATAAGTCGTTTAAAAATCTAAAAGCACGATGAATAGTAGTAATAATAGGACTGCTTAGTCCAAGATCAGCCATCTCCAATTCCATCATCCGACCACCTTGAAGGTCTCATAATATTGTATTGTCATGTAATCTACATATAATAAGAAAGGTGTGTAATTCAGGTTCTCGGATTTTATTACATAGATTGTTACAGCGTAATCTAATAAGAATGTGTCAAAAATTTCAATTTTAAAAAGTCATCAAAATCGATCCAGCTTTTTAAAGATCTGTAACTGTTTTGCGAACGGTACTTAACGAGCTAATTTAATCGTTAGACTGTGGACGTCAGTTTATCTCCGCTCGGAGCGAGTAATCGAAAACAAGTCGAAGCCGTCAGACCGCGGATCTTTACTTAATGGTTTTCTGCCGAGAAGTTCCTTTAATTACAATGTTCTTTAGCTTTTACATTTATTCTGTACAAAACAAGTTACTGTCAGTCAGTATTTTGTAAATTTATTTAATAATCTTGAGATTATAATCGCTCCGGTTTTGGAATCGTTTTCCACTCGAGGGAATGAAATATGCAATATTTTTATTGCTTAGCTTTGGTAACGAGGCAAAGAGTGGCGTTGATTTCCGCCGCTCAACACACAGTGCCACAACAATTCACCGGAAAGTGGAAAACGGTCGTTCTGTAAAGGAGAACTAAATGTCTTAACAGTATGTTCCCATACTTTCAACAAGCTATGAGCGACATACAGAATGAAGTTAAAAAATGTTATATTCAATAATCATGTTGAAAAAAATAAAACTACATATTGAAACAAAAAAATTGTATTAATTTTTTTTGGTAAATGCACATTACCACCAGACAAACAACCAAAAAGTATGACACATACAAAAATAATATTATGGCATCCACAGTTTAGTTTATTAACTTATAAGTAGAAGCGGAATTCTAAATACAAAAATAGAAATAAATAATTAATAATAACGAATTAACAATTAATTTATAATATTATTAATACTAATCTGCCGTAATAAAGAGAGAAGATAGTGTTCCTGTCTTTAGGCAGTCTTTAGTGTCGGAACTCAATCGCGGAGGCTAATGCTTGTCAATTTAGTTCGTGAAGTCTTCAAAATATCAAACGCTGTTCTGTAACTATTTTGCAAAGAATGTTCAATGGATGTCTTCTACAAGAATTTATAAGGAACTCGTCATATTTAAAATATTTTATAGCCCCCATTGACTTTGTCTAACTGCAGTATTTTGAAAATAGAAAATAAATACATAATTTTAAAGATGGCAGATATTTAGATACTTTCACATACATTTTTTCACAGAATTTTATTGCTCTTTTATGTTTGCGAGATCGCTTATTGCTTTGTTCGTCATTTTAATACAATATTATTAATTCAGACTTTTTAATAATAAATTTATAAAGTAACAATCACCTAATAATATTAAGTACAAATTCGTTTATATTATATATATTTTTTTCATATTTTCTTATATATTCTGTGAAAAAACGTCACGACCAAAACAAAATACTATAAATTATATTTACATTAATATATTGTATTAGTAACTGGCAGTTTTCAGAAGGCACGTGTCGTAAGGCGTCACAATATTTAAAAATAGTCACCTTATGCTACTATATGTGTACAATTCAAGCTGTACTTTTGACTTTTTATGGTAATTATACCTCTTTTTTTCATATTTAATATGATAAAAATATTATAAAAGGAATCTCATTTTGTGGTACAGAATAAAAAAAATATTGTACGGCTTCTTACACAACATAAAATCAGATATATCTTACATGTATTTATAATAGCCGGGTTTATCGCTACTGTGCATACTCTAAATATAGCGTCAAAAACAAATATTGCTTATTATTTAATGTGATGATAAAACACCAAATTGACCTATTTTTTTTATTTTAAATTCAATTTCACATTTATTTTAATCAAAATAGATATGTATTTTTGACATACGTACATACTTTTTAAAAATAACACACAAACTTATGTACAAAGTTGTATTACATAAAACCTACGCTATGCCTTCTAACTACTCTTTAATGACAGTGAAATTTATTAGTAGCACAGTTAATTTAATTTTAGCTATATTTAGATATTTTAGCAACTGAAATATAATTCTAATTATTATTAATAAAGATCACATTTTACAACACGCATACATCTTATTTAAATTACAGATTTCATATCAATAATTTCAAATGTGGTTTTCGATCTGTTCTTAAATATGTACAAACAATAACGGTTATATTAACTTGTGTTCAGTTGTACTTTGTGGTGAAAACGTTTAACATGAAAAAATAATAAAAAAAATTCAAAATTTGATGTTTTTTTTGTTTTGTAATAAGAATTTAGTCAAGATTTCAGTATATATAAAGTCTAAAAAGATTTCATACAAAAGAAATATAAGATTGACAGTTAAAATTTACGATATAATATATATTGTTAATTGCTTGTATTCTATTTAAAATATATATAATAACATAAGAATATATATTTTCTTGAAATTCTTGATATGAAGTAAGCGTTCATATACTTTTCAATATATAAAGGCAGTTTCACACGAATACACAGACAATAAACGCTCAGATATATATATTTTTAAGTAACATTTAATTTAATTTTTCTTTTATAATTCATACTAGTATACTTGTAGTTTTCTAATTGTGAAATCGTGTGAAGCTGTCTTAACACGCCAAATTTTACACATTTTCCTACCTAACATGGCGTAAATAACGTGATTCACGTATCAGTATCGTGACTAGTTATTTTATATAACCTTCAAACATTTTTTTGTTAAAAATGCTCAAGATTTTGTTATAATATCGATATTTCATGAGGCGCTTATCCTTACTACGTAATGTATATATACAATTAATAAAAAATAGTCACGTAAAAATGGGCAGAGTATACTAAAAAACAGATAATATAGCCGCTCTATAAATTGTTATGACAGATAAAGAATATATAAAATGGAATTGAAAACGAGATTCGACTAAAAATCACTACAAAAATTGATGTTTGAAATATTTTTTGTCTCATCAATACCTGTCTAAGCTAGTCGAGTTTTGACTAGTGACGTCACTGGCGGCGTCAGTGGAACTAGAAGAGGTATCGACATCAGACGTGGCGTTGATGTCAGACGTGGCGTTGACATCAGAGGCGGCGTCAGCGTCAGAGGTATCGACGTCAGAGGTGACGTCACTGACGAGGCCGAGGTCGGTGGTCGGATATCAAAGATGTTCGTCGCGTCCGTTGAGGGGCTGTCGCTCGGTGTGGTCAGATGGACGGTTGCGTTTGAAGAATCCACACTGTAGACATTAGATTTTTATTTAACTTATGAGTTAAATTCACAAGCATTGTAATTTTTTATCCTTATTATCGGTACAGCATTGGTCTTAAAATCTTTTTTATATACAAGCCTCTGGTCGATTCATATAAAAATCTAATACGTTTATACTTTAAATTACAGTAAGCTATAAAATACAATTTGTTTTAAAAAAATACAATTTATTTTAAATAAAATGAAAA
Organism: Heliconius ricini; assembly: GCA_018231645.1. Classification (NCBI taxonomy): domain Eukaryota; kingdom Metazoa; phylum Arthropoda; class Insecta; order Lepidoptera; family Nymphalidae; genus Heliconius; species Heliconius ricini. Next base: position 5,848 of record DVQM01001611.1, on the reverse strand, counting down.
CTCTATAACTCACCTTATACAATCCAAATATCAACAGAAGCAGCAACAAAGCGCCCACGACCGCTGCAAGTATGATCACCCACAACGGTATAGTACCGCTTTCGAGCGCCTCAAGCTGCGGCGTGACCAGCGTGACTGCTTCCCTCACGTGCCAGGTGTTGTCCTTTGGACGACCCACCATTGGCAAGCGGGACACTCGTGCCGCAGATAATGTGGAGAGTTTTACCGTTCTATCTTGGGAAATCTAAAGGAAAGAGATAACAATCTTGTTTTATTTCATTTTAATTTTTCTTTCGGCTTTAAAAAAGCCGACTTCAAAAATGAAACCACCATTTTAGAAGTCGGCGTTTTAGCAGTTTCAAATATATATAATTGATATTGCTGGAATTGGATATTATTTATAATTTATTTAGGTGAGCCAAATTTTGTAAGTGTCCCCAACTTTCTCGAAAACAAAGAGTCATATCAAAAAATCCTTTTACATTTAAATATGTAATTCCAAACTCTAATAGTGAACTGTCGTCAGTCAGTTCGTTTTAGTAGTTTTTGAGACATAACTAGATATATGTAGAAAAAGAATATAAGTTTATGATTAGTCCGCTTAGTATTTTTAAGTTACTTTTTCGTATTACAAAAATAATACATGTATTTTACACATATATATGTACATATAACATAAAAATACTAGTAATTGAATATAAAACAGAGGATATTTTGTATTAAAAGTTTATAAACTTAAAACATTTATTCGAACAGATCTAACCTCATTAAGCACAGAAGCATTAATTCTAGAGCGCAGCGCGACCGACACCTCCTGCCCCTTCACGAGTCGTCCCGTCCGGCAGCGGACTACTTCACATTTGAATTTTTCTTGGCATTTTTCCAACAGTTCTTTCAATTGAGGATCCACCTACAAACAATGGAAACAAACATTAATATGATAGTTAATACAATTTAATAATTTAGACATTTTGTTAGATATTAAATAAAGATTTAAATGGGAAATAAAAAATACCTCATCTTGTCGCTTCCGCCTTGTGCTATCACGTCTCTGTTGTGAAGAAGAACTGTAGCTGCTACCTCCTGATGAGTAAGATGAATGACCACCTGTGTTCAATTAAATACTAATTTTAATATATTTAATTCGTTTATACAATAATTTCTTTACCAATCTTTGACGTATTGAATTACTTCAGTGTTTTGTGTGTACAACCAACTTCAGTGTTTTATGTGTATAAAAACAAACAGATAAAAAAAATTAAAGACTATAATTTTGGGCTCTGTTACAGAAATATCCTTAAAATAGATTTGCTTTTATATCTTTCATGTACAAACAGCGACACAATTTAATTATATTTATAGATAAATTTGAAAATTAAAAAGAAATAATTTATTAACATTTTCTTTTATTAATAACTACCTGAACTTGAAGAGTACGAATATGAGCTACCGCTGCTACTTCCATGCGATGCACCAGATGCACCCTGATAAGTTCCTTGATGTCCTCCACTTTGGTAACCACTACCACTATGATAACCACCACCACCTTGATAACTACCACTCTGGTAGCCACCAGACTGACTTCCACTAGCTCTAGACCCCTGGGCATTTGTTACATCAGCGATACCATATTTGAATTCATTATTTTGATTCTGTGCAGCATAAACGCCAAATCCTTCTAATTTATCTTCTTCTTCATCTCCTACAACAGTCACACTTGGGCCACCTCTAAATGTTACAGACCCAGCGTTCATTATATCAGGATTGACAGTTTCTGTGGTACCCCAAGAGCCGTGAATAAATCCTTGGCCTGAGGAACTTGAACCTGAACCGTAGCTTTGTTGGACACCACCACCGCTTTGTTTATTAATGAAGCTGTAAACAAAATATACATATATATTCTTAACTTTTAAAAAAATATAAATAATCTTATCTCGTGTGAGTAATACATAAAAAAATAAAAAATATATATCCTCAGATATACAGACAAATATTGTTCTATGCAACACGATTTTTTTAGCAAATAGTAATAGAGCAGACACTTACGCATTAAAAGAGCTGCCAGCTTCACCTTCGTGTCCAAGAGAACCATATTCAGTACTGGTTTCACTTTGTGATATTATATTATGATTCGAATCGTATACAATCGTCCTGTTCTTCACTCGTACGATACGGCCATCTTGATTTCCTTCAAAACCACCTACACCTCCTTGAACAATTACAGTTTGACCTCCATAATTTTGACCTTGGCTTTGATAATCTTGACCTTGGGAGTGACCTTGTCCTTGATAACCACTTTGGCTATATCCATTTTGTCCATATCCACTTTGACTTCCGCTTCCACTCTGAGTAAACGTGACATGACTTCCTTGGGAAGAGGCTTGATTAAAACCGCGATTGGTACCTTGGTTCGATGCCGCCATCGCTGCCAAGTTTTTTCTGATAGCTTCTTGTTCTTCAGCTGTTAATCCTTCGCCACTGCTTGACCAAGTGTGGTTATAAGTGTAAGTTCCTTGCCCGTTATTTATTTGTCCCGTACCATACTGTCCACCAGAAACTTGGCCACCAGAAATTTGACCACCAGCAACTTGACTACCATAACTGCCTCCACCAGCTTGTGTTCCATACTGTCCACTTGTTACTTGTCCTCTGCTTGACTGGCTTGTACCATATTGGCCACCAGAATAATGACTACCACCAGATTGATTTGTGCCAAATTGACTAGTTCCTTGGCCACCGCTTGCGAAACTAGTGCTAAATTCTTTCTTGCTTTCTTGACTGCTGCCAAACTGTCCGCCACTAGCTTGCCCAGATCCATAACTAGCTTGACCATATTGGCTACCACTAACTTGGCCACCAGATTGGACATTGACTTGCCCATTATTTGATTCATCCCAAAACTCTGCAATATTTCTTTATAGTAAGTATTATGTAGTAAATTAACTATTATATTTTTACAGATTTTAGCAGAACTTACGTTGGCCGTAATATCCTCCAGCTACACCTACTTGAGACGATGTGTAAAGTTCGCTGCCCCTCAAAGCTGAAAATGAATTATATATAACAATATTCATTTTAATAACTTTATATTAACGCATATAAAGTATACTTTTAAACAATAGTAGAAAGAAGATAAATTAATATATCCAATACCACTCGCGCTATCAAGACAAATCCAATGACCTATAATTTTTTAAAATTGATTCATTGGTTTAACAGTAGTTACAAGTAAATAAAGGACCGAACATACGGTCTAAAACATAACCATCTTTTTGGCATTCGCCAGTCGGGCTAGGCTTGAGCTCTGTGTTTTACTTATTCTAGTTATTATAATATTAATAACTAACCTTCCTTCTCCTTGGAAAGTAAAAAGGCGTAAGGGTTCTGCACGAAGAGGTTCTCGGGGTTGACGTGCCGCGCCACGTCGCACACCACGTCGCCGAGCCACTGCGGCTGGACCAGCATGTACATGAAGTTTTCACCTGAAACGAAATTTTATTAAATTGAAAGATTGTGTAATAATGAGATTTTTTTATGCAAAGTATAAATTTTTAGTTTATTTAGAGACGTTGCATGTTGGCCAACCTTTACCGAAGACAATAAAGTAAAGTTACAGTGAAGTTTTCACATCGCAGGTGTAGAATTTGATGGAAAGTAGACAACGGAGTGTCTTAACACTAGGCTCCCTCTATCAACCATGTTGTATGCGGGATTCAACGTGAAGTTTTGTTTTTCAGTTGTGAAATTCTTACCGGTAAGAGTCTGATACGGCCACATGATGTATATTTCAGCTTCTTCAACAGTGAACGGTCCCTCGTTTTTAATATTGTACTTGTGAATCACTTGAGGGCCAAGTTTAGTGTCGTCTTTCAGATTCTGAGATTCATAGAGCGATGCGTTGTAGTGGAGTTCTGGTGGGTCGGACGTACTGTAAGTGTGATATATGATTTAAAATATTTTCAAAAACAGTTGTTTCCCAAGATATTTAGACAAGAAATATATATATATATATATATAATAGTAGATAAATTATTTTTAGTTGGATGGATGGATGAAGGAAGGATCATGGATCTAAGAAGGCTATTGGCATTTCATTTCATTGGCAAAATTTTCACGCAATCTATAAATAAGCCAGTCACGTTCAAAATACATAAATCTCTCACCCAATAGTCGACAGTATTGCTTTCACTACAACACCGATTCCCAAATGCCTAATATTGTCAAATTGTGTTCCTTCCTCAGGGTTAGTCGAATTTACTTCCATGTCAAAATCTAGAGTAGTTACTCGCGCGTCGACTTCGACGATTACCCTGAAGTTTACCTTAAAGGGAAATGTAATAATAAATAGACGATCTATATTTTGTATTTCTTGTATTGGAATAAAATTATTAAATGTGATTACATTAAAAATGTTTATTTTGCCATGCTCATATTTTTGAAAACATAAATTTCTATATTTTTCTAGCTTCAAGCTAGCAAGCTAGCTTAGCAGGATTCGATTGTCGGTTTTTGGTTAATTTTTGAGACATTTCGTAGCTACCAGAATGGAGGATATGACAATAATATTAATATAACCATTCTCGTGTATGGGGATAGAAATTTTGAGACCGTCGTGACTCAGGGGCACAAACGTGATACCGTAGATGCGGCGGTATGGGTGCGACTCCCACTCGGAGGAATGAAATATTCAATATTTTCATTTCCTCGCTAAAGTAAGGAGGCAAAGCGAGGCTTTGATATCGGCTAATCAACGCAGAAATTTGGTGGGAAATGGGGAACAAAGTGTCGTAACACTAGGTTCCCAGGTTCCCTCTGCCTAACCTGCTAGGTACGGGACAGAGTGTGAAACTGAACAAAAATAGAAATACTTACATTTTGTCCACTAGCGAGAGGATTACCGAGATCACACTTCAACGTACTATTGCCACCGGACCCTTTATTCTTTATGGAGCAGTATATAGGTGAGGTATCAGCATTGTTTTTGTCCAATCTCTCCATTTTAGCGTAAGTGACTCCGGCCGGTATCTGCAAATAGTAGGCAGCTTCGAAAGCATCTTCTCCGGAATTCTCCACTTTAATGTCGATATGGACGTTTTCACCGGAACCAAGTACGTAGTTTACTGTCGGACTGAAATGTAAAATATCAATTATAAAAATGCAATAATTTCCTTTTTTAATATAATAATGAGTCTAAACAACAAATATGTACATATGTTCCAACAACGTTAAGTACCTTCCTCCTTATATTTTTAAGAATTGTATTGATTTTTTCCACGAAAATTTTTACAAAGCTTGATTTGAATTGCAAATAACGTTTATAAATGAAACGAGAGTATTTAAAACATATATAGAAAATATAACGTATATTTTTTTAATTGAGAACGATATATACTCGGATTAGAAAATGTCATACTTATACAATTAAATACTTACGTAGTGACAAACATCTTGAGGTCTGGAATGCACACGTTGTCAGGCCCACAGTTCTTCTGGATGTTGAGAGAGTCGGTGCGTTCTATAGTGCGCGTGCGGTCCAGGACGGGCGGCACTGAGCTGCCGGCGGCTTGCTGGGTCAGCTCGTATGTCATTTTAACTTCTATTGGAGTTAGTTTGTCGCGGATTTCATCCTGTCAATAGATATTTTTTTGGTTAGAATATTTTTTTTATTATAAATATTGTTGAGAGGCCAGTCGTGGCGCAGTGGCGCAAAGTATAGCTGTAAAACCGACTGGTCGTGGGTTCGATCCCCACTCGAAAAGATGAAATTTATACTTAAATTTATATTTCCATTTCTTCATTCTGATGTCGAGGCAAAGCGCGGCGTTGAGTTCTGCCACTCAACACGCAA
>DVQM01001610.1:0-11626 GCA_018231645.1 Heliconius ricini | reverse complement strand
ACATAGCTGAAAAAATAAAAATATAATGTTAATAATTATAGGATAATTTATTAGTTTCGATTTTATGAAAAACACTATATAATTGTTTTGTTTAGAACAACAAATATTATGAATGAATTCCAACAATGCCTGTCGAAGTTTGAAGTGAGTTTCTTTAATAACAAAGTGAAGTCCACTGTGCAAAAAAATATGCTGGAGTAGAATATACATAAAAGTACTTTGTCGCAAATTTATTCTTATCTGAGCTAGCAATTACTGAAGACATAGCAGAAAACTAGTTGACTCTTGATAATGGCACTTTTCTAGTCTAGTGTCTACTTACACTCGCGGCAAGCAGTCGACAAATAATAGAAAGTCAATTTATATAACTGAAAATTACAACAGAACAAATATTGATTGAAATGATGAATAATAATTTAAATGTTTAATAAATACAACATCAGCTCCACGACAGGAGTGTCAGCATGATTCCAATAATTATATGAGACAGCGTTTCACTGCAAAGAGAGTTAGCTAGCTGTAACACAAGGATTTCTTCGTTTCTCAATTAGCATCTAATCAAGGGACTCATTTAGTAGTAACCAATATACGATTTATGAGTATTGGACGGTAGACTTTCTCACGCGCTTCACATCCCAGATTCAGCGCACCGCACTTTGCTTTATGATCGCCACTTGCAACTCGTCTCATAGATATGCTCTTTGATAGCTTAATTAAACACGCCGATTATTATTTTAGTTAATTAACATGCTTACATATTTAAAGATGATGGTATGTCTTGGTTTTATCAGAGACAAATATTTAATCGTTTATTTTTCCGTGAGATAATATAACGTACAGAAAATAATAAAATTATGTATACATAGATATATAGTACCTAAGTAAGATATAAAACTTCTTTTGTAAATTTCAATATAATGTCTATTATATTGAAATTTAAAACATTACATTTAAGGATTTGAAATTTCAAGACTCATGGATACAGAACTAATAAACAAAATAATATATCGTAATTTACATTTTTTTCTACATATCGTAAAGGCAAAGATAAGAAAAATTACTTGATAAAGAATCGCGCAAAGTAACATAGTAGATACAAAATTACTCAATTGAAGCATTTTCGGTATAATGAAATAAGAGAATTTATATAAATCATATTTTTAGAGGAAAAATCTGAAATTACAATTTAGGAGGCTTCAGCGCTGGGGCGGGCGGGGAGGTGCGCGCACGCACGGGGCGTGGTTATAGCGCTATTCGCGTCAGAGCCGCCGTGGATGCTGCGGTGGTCGCACCTGTCGAATTCGCGTTTGCTTTGCAAACGGTAACACCGCGCGGACGATTGTAACGTAAAAGAAAATGCAATAAAGATCGAGGCCAGTGATATGATTAGAGACATGAGTTCAGTGATAGTGACAGCCAATATATAGAAGCATCTACCTCTACGCTACTTAGGAATATCCCTAGGTTAGTATTTAAACATATTCTATATTGGGGTAAATTAAAAAAATATATAAAAATATTATTATATTAAGACATTGTATTTTTCTTGCGAATTGCATAGCATATTGTATAGCATACGGTTAAAGTAAATTATATAATTTATGCAGGTATATATGATATTGAACATTTTGAAAACAGGAAAAATATATAATCATAATAAAACAATTTATAAGCTTAATGTAAATGAGTGTATTGGAATCGTAACATAAGTGTGTGGTATATTTATGGGATATAAATAGTCTTAGTCTAAAAATGATAATTGTAAGTAATCGTAATTTTTAGACCATTACCAAAATTAAGTTAGAGGTTACTTAGTGTATCTGTTTTCAATATAACTGGCAAATTAATTTTCTACAAAAGAGAATGGTTAAATCAACCCAAAATTCACAGATATCTTTCTAAATTGAACAATATTTTTTTAAGTAAAATAACGTTATCCAATAAGAATGTTTAAAGTAAATCTATTATCATAGTCTATAAACTGATTTCAATGTGTGTAAATAAATAATGAAAAATACCAAATAAATATTAAAATATCAAAACATCTGATCTGATAACACAGATCAAGTACAACAAAAGCAGGAAAATATAATTAATCAAGTCATTTAGAATATATATATATAACAAATTAAATGGATTTCTATTTAGTAAATTTTATGAGATATGCAGATCGCTCGTTGTCAAGGATACAATTATCATCAGTAATGTCAAAATAAACAAGGGTAGAGCCTAGTATGATTACTTTGTATTTAGACGTCCTTTAAAAAAAACAACGTTTACGTATCACCTGGTAATGCCTTTTAAGAAAAAATAAATTTCTCATTTTATTGTTCCTTCTTTGTAAAAACCAAACTATGTGGACGTGAAAGCCTTGGAGACGATTGAGTAAGGTCGACACTTCGCGTGGACACGCGTAAGCATACATATGTAAGTATTTATATTTAAAATTTTACGATAACTATTAAAACCAACACTTCTAATAATTTTCTTGTATTTAGATTTTCTCATTAGTTTAATTTAATATATCCCATTCGTTAATAGAAATAGCAGTAAAACGTCCGGGGTGACCGCAGCTTGTTCTCATAATCAATCAACTATCGGGACTTGTAGCTATGTAAGCTTTACTTCCCATAAACGATTTACATTCCGTATCCAATGTTGGGCCGTAATAGAAAACGCTTTTCACATGTCTAGAACTAAGTATAAATAATTTCAATCACATTCCTCCAGAAAATACATAACTTGTTAGTATATCCATAATGCTTTTATGGATATACCAACAAGTTATGTATACCGACATTTTATGTTAAAATTAATTAGTTGAATGAAATTATTTACCTAGAACAAAATTACTCTAGTTTTCTAGTAACATAATGAACTAAAAATAACTACCTGTATTTGGTCAGTATTTACTTTCAGAGACGAAGGGGTGTAAGTAAATTGGGAGGTATGCATGTCAACGTTAGCAAACAAGCAACAAGTGGTAGTTCCCGCGTGCCACGAGTGTGTTGTATTTGCTAACCACAAACACTGCTCCCGACATGTCTCCCAAGAAGACGTGCATATTGTTTTATTACATTAAATCTACTTATTTATTTAAACGAACACACATATGGATAAGTCGCAAAACATAAAGACGAGATCTTGCACTAAATTTAAGTTATTTCAAAATTAAAATTATATTTAGAACATTTTTTTTAACTATTGAATAATAGCAAAATGAAATATTATTTTATGCATTTTTGTAAAGAAGGCACTGTTTTCTTAAAGGAGTTTCGAAAAGAGAGAAAGTATCAGCACATATAAAATATTTCGTAACTTCGAGTGACTTTACTCACGTTTAAAATAATAATAAATGATTTTCTTCCCAATACAATGTGTATTGACCTAGTAAGTGTTTGAAATAAATGATAAATAGAGTTATAAATGTGTTTACTAAATGATATTCATCTTCGTAAATCGAGGTCGCAGAAGCAGTAATCTCGTAGATTCTCTTACGCAGTTAATTAAAGTACCTAATGTATAAATTTATGGTTCCACCAAAGTAATGATCGTTACCCAGCGTGTAATAGAAATAATATATAAATTAAACGGTTATAAATAATAGAATAAATCGGTTTATTTAAAGTCATGAGATCTAATTGAGTTGGCAGGACCCATATTTTGTTTGTTGGACTAGGTGTAGTATTAGTATTAAAATATAATACCCACAAGAATTAAGCTAATCCAATAATATGCACGCTGTTCTTAAAATCCGTGATTTATTTTCACGTATTTACAATTTTTCAATTACTATTATTTTTTATAATATATAAAACCCCTTCGATACTAAGTGACTGACAGACAAAAAACAGCCAAAACTAATCGATGTTAATCGCTGCAATTATTTGGGGACTATAGTGAAGCACTAAGGGATTAGTATTATTGTGTAATAGTAATTAAAAAAAAATACAAATTATTATAATATAAAACTGAACAAAGAAACTATTTAGACACATATTTGAATACTGGACAAAATTTTCAAATGCAAATTATGCTATCAGAGTCAATGCAGTTTTACCTTCCAATTGTTCTATAACTAAGTTACGAAAAAGACACACGTTCGGTCAACGCAATACATTCTAACAATGTATTCGAAGAAGTTCGTCCTCCTTTTTTTATGACAAATGTTTTTTTACATTGTTTACTCTATATGCATATTGCTCGTGCAAATTTTTATTTCTATTTTAAAAATATTCAAAAGTAAAAAGAGGTCATTTTTAGGCCAAAAAAAAAAGTATTATGATGTCTTTTTAAGCACTCATGAAAGATATATTATTAATCTAAGGGAAATAAGGATACTTAAGGAAAACACGCGGTACACCACAAAGTATTTATCTTTTTCATATATCAGTGGCAATTGATACATGTTCTCCGTTTTTTTTTCGTAAAGTTGAAATGATAAATATTTACAAACTTTTAAGCTGATTTACTTAATGAAGTAAATAAAGTTCAAAAGTTTTAGCTGTTTTCTTATCATATTTTTTCATAATACATCCTAAGTTTTACTTCTAATTCCAAAAAGAATGCGTAGCTTGAAATGAGTCCGAATGGAACATATGCTGCATTCCAAACAGCAAAGCTTCTTAGCTTCTTATAGGCCGTCGTTGACCACTTAAATTTTAGGCTACATTGTTCCTTTTCATATTATCTTTTATGGTATATTGTTTGAAACATATTATTTATATGATTATTTACTCAAAGACATTGAACTTATTAAGTGTATTAACTATGAATCAGTTGTTTCTACATTTTTTAAATTTATGTCTACAATGACATCAGAGATACTAAATACGATTAAATATTTGAGGAGGACATTTTACAGCTAGCAATAACCATATACAAACAGTTTGTTGATGCTGATAATTTATATCACTAATTCATAGAGTTAGCTAGCAAGTAAAGATACATTACAGTTACTTTTTATAAATCCAAGTACACGAATAAAAGTAAGTATAATATAATAAGTAAAGAGCACAAATTTTGAATTGTATAACGTATGAATTTATTATTTAGTGAAATAAGTAGTATAAGGTATTCGTTGTCACTTATATTGTTGTTAGTAAAAGTACTAAATATGCAGTTCTGAGATTGCACAATAAACAGTAAGCGGCTGCAAGGGATAGTGTTGATGTCCGACTATTTGATCATATGATAAAATGTACGTAAGGCGTGTTTGTTGTGAGAGCACATTGTTGTTATATATAAGATATGTATCTTATACTTGTATGTCAGTTACGTACAGATAAAAGATAATAAAATCAGTGTACTTAATTAAATCTTTAGATTAATTTTTATAATAATACTCTAAGCATTGCACAAAACTAACAATATACTTTAATAATGATCGTACCAGAAAATTTATTGAATATTAATATGAAAATAGGTTTACATCAATATGTTAATTTTGTTAACTAGCACATCCTATATTCTTAAAAACGAATCATTTTTTTAGTAATTCATCCTAAAAATTGTTGATTCTCTACGATTATATTTAGAAACGATTTGGTATCGCCTACAGGCTACACACGCAATATAACTGCACCATACACATATTCAGTCTAAATTAAATTAAAGATACCACTTCCCATCTGGTATTTAATCAAACACAAAATAATGTATTAGGCAACAAATAGTTTAGACAAAAAACTGCGTTTACTTGTAGAAAAAAATGTAGCTACACGATAGACACGCAACTAAGAATATATTTTAAGCATCGCTCTAATGATAGACTATTTGTCTTCATTGTGGTGTACTATTCACGGAATTTTCAAGACTATTCTTATAATTAGACATTGACAATCATTGGCATTATACGTAAAGGTTTAACCACAAAGTTATTGTGTTTAAAAATGGAATATGTTATTAACTTCCTAAATCTGCTAAGGTTCCTTTAACTATGTTTGACAACAGATTTCGATCGTGTTTTTATCTTAAATTGACTTCGGAAGAAAGAAGTGTTATTTTCAACCGACTTTGGTAACGAAAGGAGGATATCAATTTGATTGTGTTTTCAAAATTATTAGGTTAGTATTATGGAAACTATTGTTAATTAAAATAAATCAGCTCCACGCTGTATCCCTCACATAGCAGGGTAGGCAGAGGGAACCTAGTGTTAAGACACTCCGTTACCCACTTTCTGCCGAGTTCTGGAGGCATTGCATGTTGAATGGCGGAACTCAATGTCGCTCTTTGCCCCGACAGAGCGAAACAAGGAAAATAAAAATGTAAATAAATATTTCATTTCCTCGAGTGGGGATCGAAACCTCTGGAATGTGAAGTTACCTGTATATGATTTTTTGATTTGTATATGATTCCTGATTATGATGTAATGCTATTCATTGCAACTTTTTGAATTTTATCAATCTGATAAGAAATAACGAGGTCGAGTATTATGTTAACAATTTAACATCATAAACGGACCGTGTGGTAGCAGCTTATACGAATTAATTGCTATAAATGCTCGTCTTTATCGTCTTTATATTCATGTAAAAATAGGCATGTGTTACTCAAAGTAACCCATGAATCATAATTCTTTATTTAAAAGAAAAGGTTTATGTCCTTTGTCCATTAGTAAGTTTTTGTCTTTAATGTTCGGAAGATAATAAGGCGTCCTGTATTGTTAAGCCGACTAATTTTTGGGCCAAGATTATCGTAACTATAGTTTTAATACAATATTAAAAAGTAAATGTGAGTAGGTGAGATTTCCTTTACTACATTTATTATGTATCTAAAGGTGAAGCTATCTTTAGTTGGTGCTGCTGGTCAATTGGCGACCGACTCCCGCCGCCGCGCAGTCTGTCGCGCCATGTAACCTACTTTCGTAAATTTTCAACAATTCAATTGAAAAGTAATAAATAACAGTTAAGATATTTTATTAACATATTATTAAAGACTAGCGGGCCACTCGCGGCTTCGCCCGCATACCACCTGTGCGTTCCTATACCTAATTACTTTATTATACTGCATTGCCGTAACTGCTGATTATCTATTTATAGGAAATTTTATAAAGATAAACTTTGGCTTTAGTATAATTTATATTCAATGCTAGCACTTCGTAGCTGCTTGCGAGAATAAAGGGCGCCCCCTGCTGGACTCGAGCCTATGCTTGCGGCCGTAAACAGAGCGTAGAATTATTTTAATTTTACATTTTCTCGAAAAGTATACGTCCTAATTACAAGCTATAAAAGTCAAAGCTTGTCTTCATAAAATTTTTTTGATGATGCAGTAACTTTCCCTCGAAGTTTCAATATCTTTGTCAAATAAAAATTGTTAAAATATCCCTTTGCAATTTTCAACTATTTTCTGTTACCAAATATCTTATTGTAACTTATAAAGATATAAAAGATAAATATAGGGTTTCGCAGACTTTATTTTAAAACTAATAAATCTGAATGTTATTGTAATAAAATGTACGTACATACATTTAACTATTTCTGCAGCGCACGTGGCTAAAGTAATACAATTTCGTTCCTAATTATTGTTATTTCATTATCAACTATATTAGTTTTATAATATTAGTATAGATTCAACTCTTTAAAAAAACTAGGATATTTGAACTACAACTAAGGTGATTCACCTGACTAGAAATTTCAAAAGGAGGACGAACAGTGACACGACCTAAGACAAGCAGATAAGGCAAACTAGGAGAATTCTTAGTATATATATATATATATCTCTCTCTTTGTATATGTAGATATAGCAACAAGTTTATAGTAAGCAGGTTGCAGGTATTGCGAGACTAAACACAATGTACACATTACGTGGAACACAACATTTTGAAATAGTGCTGATTATTTTCGGATACCATAAGCGTAAGCCTCTTTAGATGACAGCATCATATGAATTTTTTAACTATAACATGGGTTGAAAACACAACAAACACAGCAAACCAATTCATGATAAATAATGAAAATGAATTGTTTTCGTAGTTATTAAACGAGTACGGTCGAGTTTATTGTCAAATGTCATTTATTATAGCGAATCACGTTTTCATTGGTAACCTAAAGCAAATTATATATCAGTCACCCAACGACATTCCACGATGCGTACGAACTGCCTGCCTCCTTTGCTGACTCGACTAAACTGTAATTTTTTTCTCGCTCATTATGAATATTAGACAAGTATTACCTTGGATTCTGTCCCTAAATAATTAAATAATATTCATTACTTCAGTTTACAGATGCTAAAGTAAAACAGTGAATAGGTCATAAAATAAATATCTACATTACAGAGTATTTAACAATTAAAAAAAAAATATATATATATCTACAGTTTCTAACAAGTACAATATAGATTATTTAAAGTGAGGGTCAAATATTACAAAGTTCCATAACAATAAAAATATTTTTTAATCGATTCTAAGTTTTACTATTCATATAACACATGTCCCCGTCAGACTAATTTAAATAATAATAAAAATATATTTTACCTTCCGTTTTTGAAACGGAAGCTGCATGATAAGGCGAAAAAATAAATTGATTCTTTTTTATCATGTTCCTTACAAAACGACCTTAATTTGATGGAACCGATACTAATATGTAGACAAAGAAATGTTACGGCAAATATATATGCTTAGATATAAACGTGATCTCACCAGGAAGCCCCTGCATACAATAGAACAAGGGAAGGACGGTGAGGCCAACGACTTTAGTGAAAACAAATAAATATTCCTATAAATGTTAGCAGCCTCTTCAAAACTATCGTGTTTCTCTCTTTCCATTAGTATTGATTGGTGTAGAAATTAATGTGTTTTAATAATTCGCAAATACTATGAACATCAAAGAGAGTAACAAGACCCAGCAATTAATTTTATTAGACCACTAACTAGAACGATAATAACGATCATAGGTAATCTATATTGCACCTGGAAGTGCAATATAACCGTATTGGCTCAACTCCAGTTCTACTGAACTTTGACAAACCGCCACTGCAAATTGCGTTTCTGCAAATCACTGTACATCACGAGTGGTTAAATATGAATTGAAGCAGCATTTTGCCTCAATAACAAGTTAAATGAGAATATATTATTTTTTATTTATTTTTATATAGGCCCTATAAATACCCTAAGTTTGTCCTTGTAATTCTGTGCGTATACTCGCGTTGCAAGTTTTAAGCACGATGAGGTCATCGTGCTCCAAAATTACACATTCCTTTCCCTTTCTGAATTTATTGTTGTATAAATTTAACAATACTCAAAAAAATAAATCCTAAACATCATAGCATTAGAAAACAAACCCTATTAAACATTTTAATATTTACAAAAATACAATAATGTGATGTCTTTCGTGTATATGTGATCATAGTTTTTTTTTTATATACAAATATATATAATTCTCAATTGTTATTGATTATAGCTAATATTTGTACTGCAACTAGCTTTAAAACAAAATCATAGATGTACCTTCTATTTCGGCTATCGTCGTACTTTGCAAAGTAAAACTCTATCGTCCAGTCATTCAAAAGTTAGAAAAACAAAACTTTTGTGAGTTCATATTTTATAAGATTTTAATCAGGAGCTATGATTGACGTTATAATAGCAAGACGTTGTGGGATTATGCAACGAATCTCAAGGGAGCAGTCAGGACTGATGAAAGGTCGACCTCGGTCTTGTGTGGGCGCAGTTCGACAATGATAATCTGACTCGGGGTCCACGAACTGCACCGGAATGCAAATAAATAGATGCATATAAGCAGGACGAGAGAGCACACCTGCCGGTGATCGTTGGAATAAACAATTCATGTCAACACGCGCCTCGAATAATGGTACGCACCGTGCGTCTAGTCACGATCAAGTGTCTCTCTTCCGGATCCGTCTATTGATCTTGGGAATAGAGCTATAAAAACTATATCTACTTTCAAATATTTACAAATAATAAATCACAGTGTGCTCTTTTAGTTCCATAAGCCCAGTACATCAATACAATTAGATGTTCATAAATCATGATACGTAACTATCAAATTACCACTTAAGACTTAATTACATTTAATTGTTAAAATAACAATGTTGAAATAAATCTACCTCTCGTGTGCATGACTAATTGTTTTTAAAAATAATTTAAAGTGACACCCACCAGAGATAATAATAATAATTACAATATGTCGTGATTTTTATAGTCATCGATTATTTGGGTCAAACTTATCAACCATATATGTATTAAAAATACCACATTATGGCTTGAAAGACATACCTGGAGACAACTGGTTTACCTTGTTGTAGTAAAAAATTGGTAATTTTCAGAAATTAGTGTTCTGACACACGCAAATATTTGAGGTTTGTTTGTTATAACAACATTGTTGATATACAAATAATAAAATTTTATATTTTCAACATATAGCGTTTGATAGTTTATAATAATTTCATCTCATTTGTACTAATGCTTACAAAGAGTGGCAAACTGATAAATAATATATTTTGGCAGTATGTTTCTTTTATATTTAGATTAGTGAACTCATTACGTGATCTTTAACTGCGTGGCCTAAGTAATAAAAATGATTAAATATTTCATAACTACCGACTGCCTGCGGCTTTGCACGCTAATAAATTAGAAATAAAGTACACTGAAACCTTTAACATGGTAACATTTACATTCACAATTTTAATATACTTACATAAATATATTATATACTTATTGATTAAAGCTTTTAAATTTGGAATTTAAAATTATATGACTGCAGTGTTATATCAAGCTTGTCTAGATTCTAGATTAGGTATTCCTGAATGCTCTATATTAATGGGGATGTGCATACAATCTTTTGCTGAATAGAACATTGTGGAACTGTACCAGAAGAGAGTATTTATATAAAATTATAGTATATATTGAAGGAAAGCAGAAGAAATCAAAAAATGAGAGCATCATCAATAGCCAGCTCTTGGTTTATCTAGAGGGTCACCGATTTATTAATGACCGACAATATGGCTTTCGCCATGGTCGCTCAACCGGTGATCTTCTGGTTTACCTTACCCACCGCTGGGCTGTG
The DNA here is from genome assembly GCA_018231645.1 of Heliconius ricini. Classification (NCBI taxonomy): domain Eukaryota; kingdom Metazoa; phylum Arthropoda; class Insecta; order Lepidoptera; family Nymphalidae; genus Heliconius; species Heliconius ricini. The sequence goes on along the minus strand of DVQM01001610.1, from coordinate 608 downwards.
GCTATTGAAATCAAGGCAGAGGGCCTGGCAGTTAGTTTGGACATAGCGAAGGCCTTTGATCGAGTTTAGCTCTGAGGCGCTCCTGGCTAAACTTCCATCCTATTGGCTTCCCGAGAATTTATGCAAATGGATCGCCAGCTTTCTCACTGGGAGCAGCATCAAGGTCACTGTCGACGGTTTTTGCTCTAAACATATGCCCGTGAACGCTTGCGTTCCCCAAAGATGCGTGTTGTCCCCTACGCTGTTTCTTCCGCATATCAATGACATGTTAGAGAATTCTAACTTCCATTGCTATGCAGATGATAGCGCAGTGGACGCTGTTTACTCCGGCCGGGCAAGTCTTTCTCGGGAAAACGCTGAACAGTTCCGAAATAAACTTGTGTCTTCTATTGAGGCCTCCCTCTACTGATCCCTCGACCATGTCTCCTCATGGGGTGAAAGGAACTTAGTTCAGTTCAACCCCCTGAAGACACAAGTTTGCGCGTTAACCACGAAAAAAATCGTATCGCCAGTCTTACAAAGCACTCCCCTTACAGCCGCGCCCAGTATCAGAGTATTGGGCCTTAATGTTTCGAGTGACTGCCAGTATCGCGATCATCTGGAAAGCA
>DVQM01001609.1:0-11628 GCA_018231645.1 Heliconius ricini | reverse complement strand
GTATTCTATTGTTATTTTGGTGTGAAATAAAGAGTTTTATTATTATTATTATTATAATTATTATAATTAATGAAATGACTGATCCAAAAAATATGTTGTCGAAGTGCAGGTTCAAATCCAAGTAGCCATACGAAATGTTCGTATGGCTTCTTGGATTTCTACGCAACTTCAATATCAGCAGGTCTACATACATTGTAGACTCCTCAATACATCATAAAGAGGCACGCCATTTTCAAATGTGACGAAAATAGAAATGTATTTCTATTTCCGATGCCTTTGCATTCCAATTTTCTTTCTTGTGATTATTATTTTTTTATATTTCTAAAAATTCTATTTTTAACTTCTATATTTAACTTCAATATCTTATTGTATATTATGGAAACTAATGGTGACTGTAAATGTGATTAATGGTTGTAGCCCTAACAAGATATCGCGCGACGATGAGTTTCGCCAATACGCACTGTCTTAAATTCAGACCGAAAGTAGAGAACAATGACATTGGGTAACTCTCAAACTGTTCGTTCTGTGTTATTAAATAAAAATATTTTAAACATTTTTTATTGCTTATGCTTAAAACAATAAACAGTTTTAAGCTTGCCATTTATTTTTTTATTTTATAACATTACTATTACTTTCAATATGCTTCAAATAGAAATAGGTGAACATATTGTCTTGAGAATATTTCTCGCTCACGCTGAGAAGGACTCATACAGCGCTGCCCGCCCATACGTCGTACAGAAGGTAGGTACTTCCTCAAATGGTTAAAGAATAGCAAAATTATAGGTTATTGTGAGAAAATAATTTTACCATATACCCTTATACGTTGTAATAGTTTTTATCCGTTTTAGTTTACGTGCAAAACGTTTAAAATTTTAATTTCATGAATTCTTAATTCGTTTAGGTGGCTATTTCATAGAAATATATATTTGATAAGCTAACAAGAAATGGAGACCGATTCCTAATTTTTTTCTAGTTTTACATTGTACACATATAGTAGGCTTCCATTCCTCAGTTTTTCCCAAATTCTAAAGGCATTATGTGCTGAGTGGTATAATCCACAACGTTCACGTTAATTTTAAAACGTTTGTACCTTTGAGCCATGACATACGTTATGGCAATCGACTTATATCCAAGATAAGGGAAATTAACCCAAAACATTGATCTAGCTAGGAAGTTATGTTTTTTTTGGTTAGGTAGGAACCTCACGAAAAAAAAATATAACACAGAAAAAAATAACAAATATTTTAACCCTTACTTCACTATATTATAATTTGACTACATAACTCAAAATAAATGAAGGGCTCTCACTTGTTCTAAATAAAATATTACAATTTGAAAGCGATTAAAAAATGTCGCTATGTCATCTTAACGTGTTTAACCGTAATCCTCTCATAACGTCACTGCACACATTAGATCTCACGCATTCCCTAAGAATATCTTTAGAAAACACCCAAAAGAAACACTTAAATTATACGCCGTATACAAAAATTGAGTAATAAAATTAGCATAAGGCATAATTAGCCTATTATATTGTAGTTTGCATGGTGGGTAAGAATCGTAAAGGAATAGAGAAGTGCGACAACAATGCCCTGTGTTTACATTGTGTATGAATGTATAATTAATATAGATATATAGCTTGGGGATGTGCTCTATGAGAAAATACGACCGGTCAAGAATAGATTTGAATAATTTAATTTTTGTATCTAGATGTATCTAGTTTAATTTATTTTAGCTTCATGATTTACCCTGTATATACGGCAGCGGGAACTGAGTGCTAAAACACTCTGTTTCCATAGAGACATTACAATTCATCACTTTTTGACGAACACGCGATACTTTACGGCCTTAACGGTTCGAGGAAATAAACATTTTTTTTAATCCCTGATTGTGAATTCAACCTTTAACCATCGCGTTTATAGTCATACTCTTGAGTCACCGGGCCACGACGGACTGTCGTTAAAATTGTTTATTTTAATTATTTTTATAATAGTGAAAGTCTTATTTACAGAACAACGTGTAGATTGGAACCCACGTAATTTGGATAATATCTAAACTGATTTCTTGCTACGTTACAATTTGATATTTTTATAATGTCTCTTAACACTAAGTTCCCTCTGCCTACACTGCTGTATGCGGAAAACAGTGTGAAGCTGATTTTAGCTCGGAAGTTGAAGGAAGATCTGTTTTATGACTATTTTCCCTCTGACTACCTTATGCGAGGTACAACATGAAGCCATTTTATAATTTTATTCTATGTACTTAAATATTTTATACAAATTATACATATTTTTATACTTAAGTCCATACATTTCCATTCAAGTCCAGAGTAATCGGCAATCATATAAACAATAATAAAACATAACAACTCAAAACGTACTTTAGTATCACGTTATACGCCTCCACCTTGAGTGAGGCGCAAACAGCGAAGCGAAATCCTAACTTATGTCCTAGGCTTGGGGTTGTGATACACTGAAATAGTTAAGTAATTTTGCAGCTTCAAGCTATATACCGCGTAGCAAGGAAGATAGAGAAAGCCTTTGTCTAAATGCTATGTTTTTCACTTTTTATATGTATATATGTTGAGTAGCGAAACTTAACACCGCGATTACCGTTTACTTTAGTCGAGACGAATTTACCGTTTACTTTAGACGAGAAAAAAATGGATAATTGGTTGTATGAGAGTGACATGGTTCTCTTAATGTGCTGATGATTATGCTTCCTTTTATTTAGCTCGAAAAAAGGAAAGGATATACAATTACTTTAGCTTCATTCTTTGTCCTTAGCGTGACATCCAGAGCGAAAAGAGTTCCAGACGCTACGGCTTTTGCACCTCCACCTTTTTTGCATGTTTTACATCCAACATCGATAACTTTGATATTGTCCTCGAAGGTTAGTCTTAACCGAGGTCTGCTTCTCCCTCTGTTATCAATCACGCTTGCTTTATAAACTATTTTCCATTCTTCCGTCACTCATTCTCTCGACGTGACAAGTTCTTCTTGTTTTTCACTTCTTCTCACTAAATATACAAATATAGGCGTAAGTGGAACACAAGTTTTATATTCTCAGTCGACCGATTACAATACGTAATCAATAACAATATAAAACGCATGTGACACATTGATTTGTGTGGACATGTTTAAACAAAATAAATAATTAACTGGCTTTTAGTGTCGCGAGGTTTATTACAAATAATTTTTGATGTATGACCGTGGGTGTAAATTCTCTATGAGTTTTATATGGGAAAAATTATAAAAAAGGCGTCGTTATAAAATATGGTGTGGCGCAACGGTCCTAGTGTAAACGAGACGGTCGTGGGTTCAATTTCCGGATAGGCACACGTTAAATTGATTTACTTCACTGACGTTAGAGACGAACGGAGCACACGAGTGAAAATCGAACCCACAAACATCGTATTAACAACAGTCAAATGCTATTCTGTTGTGTGTATTTCATTTGCTCGGACTATACCTAGCGTACCTACGTAAAACCCCGTACTTCCTGTTCCTCTACAAATTTCCTGTCTTTGTTGGTGCTCTCATCCACACTACTATTATTTACTTTAACGACAAATTTTCATATTTACAGATGTTCTCATAATATTATTTAGCTATATAAATATAACAAAAATAATATATTTAAAATATTAAATTAGTCTCAAGTTCACATTTTGTTTTTTAGGTATCAATAAGGTTCCCGCGCCGCCGCAGCGCAGCGCAGGCACCTCACTAAATCAGGATTAGCCGTCCAACCAACGAGTCTCATTTGTGTGTTATTTATAAACTAAATCCTACATACGATAGACTGAACCATAAAGCAACATTGCCAAAGGAATTTGGACCTTATACCTACACAATAAAAGTAATTTTTGTGGTGTAATTTAGATATCAGTCAGTTTTATATGAATAGTATGCCAAGGATACATATCGATAGAAATATTATTGTAAGAATTTTACCATTTTTACGACTGTTTTTGAGACAGCACGATAATTTGCATATTGTTTAATGTTTTTCAATTTAAAATAATACAATGTACTAACTGGCGTTTACCTGCGGCTTTGCCCATCCGAAGGAACATACGCAACGCACAACAGGAGATATCAAGTTTTTTTACTGGATACTTAGATTATTCAACAAAAAAAAAATAATTTTCTAATTCGAACCAGTTCCTGAGATAAAAATCAGATTCTACGAAACAAACTCTTCAATTTTGTAATATCAATTATTTTCATTTTCGCGCTCTCGTGGAACTAGTTGTAAATAGACTATGATAATTACGATACGGTGGGGAACGGAGTGTCTTAACACTAGGTTCCCTCTTTCTACCCTGCTGTATGCGGGATATAGCGTGAAGCTAATTTAATTTAATTTATTTATAATTACGATATAAACGTCATGTATATTATATTTTTTACACTGGCACTGGTCAACTTGTAAGATATATACACTGAGTGTACCGCTTGTAGTGTCGTAGTATATTGGAACCTTGGAAGTAATTGAATTATTTTTCGTTTAAATCTTGCCATGCAAGATTTAAAAAAACGTGAAACTGAAAAAATCTAAATTATATTCATCTGGCCAGTTGTGGGGCGAATAATGTGGACTGTTGTGGGTTCATGCCCAGTCTAGGAAATTAAATATTTATTTAAATTTATATTTTCAATTCTTCGCACTAGCGTCAAGGCAACAAAAAAGAATTCTAGAATTCGTCGAAAAATGGGGAACGGAGTGTCTTAACACTGGGTTCCATCTGCTTACCCTGCTGTATGCGGGATACAGCGTGAAGTAGATTTTTCATCTGCTTTTGTCTTATTCCACACCAAAGTCAAAACCTTATTTGAGTGTATAATTATTGAAATAAATTTGAAGAACAAGTCGTACCTGTAGGGGAAAATTTAACGGACAAAGAAAAACATATGGCGTTGTAAATAGTAACAAAAGAGTATTTTGTATTGTAAATGCAAAGTGCGCTACAAAATAATGTCTTCAGATTTACCTGTTCCAAGGTATAAGCTAAATGCACTATATTGTGGGATCGATTTTCAAACGTAGAAATATATTATTTTCATTTCCTCACTCTGATTACAAATCAAGGCGCGACGTTGAGTTAAGTTTAAAAAAACAGAAAAATAAATATAATAATATATTGAGGCCAGTCATAGAGCTAGGGGCAAATGTAAACGCGACAGATTGCCGAGTCAATTTCCACACGAGGAATGTTTTGAGGAATATTTTCATTTTCCTCGCTCTAGCAAAGCATGTCGTTGAGTTCCGTCGATCAACACGGAATGCCTCTAGAATTCGGCGGAATGTGAAGAACGTAAGCATCTTAATAAGAACGAAATGTCTTAACACTAGGTTCCCAGGTTCCAGGTTCCCAGGCTTTGTCAACCCTGCAATATGCGACATACAGCGTGAAATGAACAAAAAAGATCGAATAATATTTTCGTTTACTCTTTTAACATTTATAACTTGAGACATTCGCTCTGTAACCTGAAGCGATACACATGGCTCTTCAATGTGAATATAAAAGTATTATGCTCTAAACAATATATTTACAACAGCAAATTGTTTAAAATAATGTTCCACATTGTTAAAAGGGTTATAATAAAGTAAATTGCGTCTAATGATAAAAGGATATAGGTGTATTAAAGAAGAAGAAAAGGTCAATTATTATTATTTAATACTTCCAAAGTACAAAAATTAATGAAATTGTGACTCAGTGAAACTAAGCCTGACTGCAAGTGCTAGTCATAAATTAGTTTTTTACTTACAAAAACAAAATAAGTAAATTATTTGTAGGGTAATCCGGATGTACGGAGAAATAAAGGAACTGAGGCAGGCTAAACCTTAAATGGATCGACGCAGATGAACAAGACCTTAAAACTCTGGGTATTGTAGATTGGAAAGAAAAATCCAGAAATAGAAGGAACTGCAAAATTATTCTGGAGCAGACCAAGGCTCACTTGCGGCTAAAGTTTTGTAACACTTCTTCTTCGTGTGGCGTGGAAGGCAAAGACATCTTCAGACTCTTTTGAGTACAGTTATATTTTTTATCTTTATGCTTTATCCCTCTCATAGCACGATTAAGGAAGAATAAAAGGGAACATGGGAACATAATGTTGAGATACTTCGTTCACCACTTTCCAATTGAGTTGTGGGATTTAACGTATATTTTCTTTCATAACAAGAGGAGGAAATTAAATGATTAAATATTTTAATCCACTGAGTGGAAATCGAACCGACAATCTTCGCGTTTACAATCGCAAGCTTTGCCTTTGTTCTCTAAAAAACGTAATTTTTATATAATAAAATTAACAATTTAGTCATAAAAAAGAAAGTAAGCCTAAAACCTAAAATCATAGTAATAAAGCCTCTCGTAATCACTTTTTGTGTACTTGGAGATATTGGCACCGCTCATTTGATGCAACAATTATAAAATATTTTTGTAAATATCGTAGAAAACGTATATCGTATCAATTTAGTTCAGTTCTTCATTTGTGGCGTTTCGAGCGTGCTACTTCAGCACAATTCACTTCGCCAATGTCAAATTGTACGGAAAATACTCAGAAGACCCAATTACGGTTTGTAAATAGCCTCTCTTCTTCGCATATATGAATATATTTACTTTATAATTAAATGAACGATATCTTTTTACAGGCCAATCAAAATAATACCAAAACTGACTAAACTAAAGAGAAATGTCATACAAGTATTCAACGGCCGGACAATACCTTCATTCATACATTTTTTTTCCTTTACGCACGTTTTGTCCAGCTAATGTTGGGTGAAATTTGCGCATGCCCGCTCCCTTACTGTGGACACTGTGCAACTGCTGTTGCTTCTGTTGTTGCTTTAGCTTTACTTTTAGTTTTGCGCTTTGTATTGCGGTGTGACAAGTTTCTGAAAATATACCACCCTGTTGTGCTTGTGCTAATTTGTGCAGGGACGTATTTAGGTTACGAGTTTCAATAAATATTTATTTCTTTAATTACTTCTTAGTGTTTGGCTCCTAAAATTTTTGTTTGGCAAAATATGATCGTCAAAAGCAAGTTTCGTATTAACAGCTCGGAATCTTGTTATAAGGAATTATGTAAGGTACAAGTATCTAAATTTTTTAAAAAATAATATTTTGAACAAAGATTTATTTGATTCGGATAAACATTTAACGAAATGTTTTTATTTGTGATGTTTTTGGATATTGTGAGGCCATGGCCATGTGGCGCTGGGTCATAAAGGATGGTTGTGGGTTCAATCCCCACTCAAAGACATAAAATATTTATTAAAATTAAATTTTTCATATCTTCGAGGTCTGTCGAGGCAAAAAGCGGCATTGAGTTCCGCCACGCGATATTCGGCTAAAAGTGGGAACTGAGTGCCTTAACATTATATTTCTTCTGCCTACCCTGCTATATGTAAATAGCGTGAAGCAGATTTAATTTTAATTGAATAGATTTTTTCGAAATGTTGCCTGTGGAGTCTATTATCTATTAAAAAAAATCGTGGCTTAAAATATAAATCTTTATTATTTAAAACTCTTCTGTTACTGAATAACCGAAAAATAACGCATGGAAGTATCTATTGGACATAAAAAGATAAAAATTGACAAGTATACGGGCGATCACCGTATTTTACGTTTCATAGTCAGTCACATAACTCAACCTGCGGCAATCAGCTTAGATCAACGAGCTCTAAACTCGTAAATATATATTTTTTAATTTGAAATGGTTAATTAATTCACCAGTCCATCTCTGTAACAAGGTGCAACCCGTTGCAAAAAGCCAAAAATCGTCCGAAAATTTTCTAAACATGATCACGATCATTGTGCTCGCACACCCGCCATAATGGACACAAAGCGCCCATCCTTAGCTACCTTTATGTTCTACAATTGTAGGCACTCCTATAGTTTTCATCTTATTTTTACAAGACAATAAAAACAATCAAATTTCAACTTTGTGTTTGGGAATAAGAGCTTGAATTTATATCTTTGGTTAATTTGGTGGTTAAAATCTTTTTGAAATTTTGTCTAAATGTCATTTCATATGTTTGCCATAGTGGCATTGTTAGGTACACCTATTGTTGCGATTGTTCGACACATTGTTATAGAGATCAATGCGAAGCATTTTAATATTATGAAATTATAAACATCTTCCGCGCGTTTGGGTGTTAGGACATGGTCACATGGAGCACTCGTTACTATATATATACTTATTTATTACTCAGAGTGAATTTTAAATCGTAAATATATATTTTCTTTTTTTAGCTCAACAGTACGCCCGTCTAGAAGCGGGTCAGCAAAAACCAATATTAAGATACTCTGTTGCCCACGTAACGCTTAATTTATGAGACATTGCGTAATAAGAGCGGCATTCAACCTCGCGCATTGTCTTGTTACGAGAGTGGCATTAATGAAAATAATTCGTTCCTCCGATTGCGAACCAATTGAACCTACAACTGACACGTTTATGGTCGCAGGCTGTTCTAGGAAGCCTTATGAAGGCTTCATAGAAGTGTACATGAAATTAACATTTATATCTTAGATAAAATAATGAACTAACTAAAGACCTTATTAATAATAAAATAATTAATATAATTTATTAAAATATATATAAAAACTTTTTAATAATACTTGGCGGCTCTACAACATTTCTATTCCACCTACTAACACGATTTATTATAATGTGAATCTGTCTCCACATATTCTTTGTTTGTAGAGAACGCGAGACATCCGGTATAAGATTATATCTGCAATTTGGTACATGATACTATTGTCATTGTGAATTACATAGAGTTACTTGCTAAGCTTTTTTAAAGTTCTTTCGAAAGTTTGATGTTTATACAGATTTAGCCACTTGTTATATCCTGTAAAGTTTTTTTATTATTAGTTCCAGTTTTTTAGATTAAGTCTTGAGAGGCAGGAGGAGACTTTTGGGAATACAGCATTGATGATGCTGGAGGAGGTTCGCGTAAAAGACTTGACAATCCCCGGAGGGTGGAAGCCATGTATTTTGTCAAAGGCGAAAGAGGTGTGTAGGAACCTAAGTGTTTGGCGCTCCGTTCTCTCTGACTAACCCAGGGTATACCTCTGTAGGGATATAATATAAAGCGTAAAGCTAAGAAACAATTCCGCATTTAGAGTTTTAATATGCAGAAGAGGAAAAGTTTAACGAGAGTCGGACCCACGTGGCTTAGAAACTGATTAAGAACTCTAGCCATATATAGCTATAATAGTAATAGGAGTATGCATAGTGTTGTAGCCTACAACTTCATTTTTGTGATTTATCCAGTGGCGGGAGGAAACACCACCTTTTAATTATCAGAACTCTATTTAATCAGCTTCACGCTGTATTCCGCATACAGCGGCAGAGGGACTCTAGTGTTAAAACACTTCGTTTCCTTGTTTCCACCAAATTCTGGAGCCATTCCGTTTTGAGAGGTGGAACTCAACAACGAGCTTTTGCCTGGACATCAGAATGAAGAAATGGGAATACAATAGATAAATATTTTATTTCCTCGTGTAGGAATCGAATCCAAAGCCAGTCTCGTTTAAAGTCACACTTGCGCAACAATTGAGCTATATTTTAAATATTGCTTTAGAGGAGTTTTTAATATTTACAACCATGGCAGCATGCAGCGTACGATAATATAAACATCAAAATTCTATAAAAAATATGTGCCCTAGTTACGGTTAGCCATATTGTTGTTATCTATATAATTTATTTTGTTATCAAGTTATTTACGACTAAAAAACTCATGTACCTAATATAAGAATATTTTAAATATTTGCCGTCCAAAGGCAGTGGGACAGCGTCTGCCTACAAACGGTTGTGGGTTCAATGCCTTCTCAGAGCTCGACTGTATATCGCAAGCAGCTATGACTCTCCGTTTCTATTAAGACATCTCTGTCCACAAATTTCGCCAAATTTTCGAAGCATTGTAGATTGAGTGCCAGAACTCAACGTCACACTTTGCCTATTCACCAGAGTAAAAGAATTAAAATATTAATATATTAATTTCCTCGAGCGGGAATCAAATCACTAGTTGTCGCGTTCACGTCGCACCCTAGCGCCAGTGTGCTACGTTGGCCTCAGCACTGTTATTGTGTAATAATTGTCACTTAGCTTCTTTCTAAAAGCTCTTCCAGTATTTTCATTGAAAATAAGTAAAATAGGTGAAGCACAACTATTCTTGGATTATAAATTTAAATGGGGATAAAAATTTAACAAATTAAGCTTAAAGGTCGCTTTTACCGCTCAAAGCAAAAGAAAAATCATTTCATACAAAATTTCCTTGTAATTACTTCTAAAGGGTGACAGAACATAAAAATGCTTTATAATATTGTTATATTGTACTAGTTATTACTATAGATGTTTCTATAGAACTTCTTTCATCTATACATCTCACTGACAATATCCGGTCAGTTTCGTGGATTTTGCACAATTAAAATGCTTTAACACCGGAAGTGGAACGGACTGCCAATAGACTGTCTATATTCAACGAATTAGGTATAAAATGTGGTCACTTGAAATGTCTGACAGATGGTCTTATTGTTATTGGTAATAAAATATTTAAGTGTCAATACTGTTAAGTACTTAGTTGTTCAGGTGACATATTTTTTTTCTGTTTCGCTTCGCTCGCGCTGCTTATTGCATCTGGTTTGTGGGCTTGACCTAAAATTGCATAAATAGAAGGACTTTGTACGTGAGTTGTGATATTAAAATATACAAACGGTTATTGAGTAAATCATTGCTTACTATGTCAGTGTGCATTTAAAAGAGTCAAAAATGAAAACATTTGATAAAGAAAAGCATCAACTGATTACAGGAACAACATAAAAAAATACACGAAACTAACTGAAATTTAAATACAATACTACTGTATTAGCCGATCCATCTTTTTCTAATATTACTGAATGGACTGCGCATTTAAGGCTACCGCTAGCGATTAATAAAATATAAAGAATAAAGAAATGCACATCTCGCTCTATACATATACAACCAGGCTTAAGTTCATTCACAAATATTTACAACAGGAGATTTAGCTAAAGAAATAACAAAAGCCTTATTCCTATAGATCTAAAGTTCAAAATGTAATACGATTTAGCCGTTTGAACAGCCGCTAAGTAAATTCATTGAAAGTAATATATTGTTACTTCTGTAGTTTACTAATCCGAATTTGTATGTTCATTCATAATATGAACACTGTCTGTTGAATGGTTTGTTAATTTTCTACGAATTTGTGGATTATAATGAGAAGGCTACAAACGCGACGTCATTTATTAACACTCAATCTTGGGTAAATGGATTTTGAAAAGGAATATTTATACATACATCTCCCGCTTATGTGAAGTGTGTGAGTGAATATAATATTATACAAAATTCGAATTATATACATATCAACCATAGATAAAAATACGACGATAAGAAAAGAAGGAAAAGTTATTGTAGTTCGAATGAAGTATGACAAATATAAAACAAAGGAATGAAAATGACAAAAAAGTACAGTTCAGCGTATCTGCTTTTTAGCTCTATGGCTTAATTAGGGTGAATTAGAGAGAAGAGCCTATATAAATATATATATCTCTCTCTTTCTTTCTCTCTCTCTCTCTCTCTCTCTCTCTATATATATATA
>DVQM01001608.1:0-11630 GCA_018231645.1 Heliconius ricini | reverse complement strand
CAAAGTGCGCATCGAGCGGAACGCCGGGATGTCGTCTGCGCCCGCCATCACGGCGCCGTGGTTTACGAGGGACAACTAACGACACTCATCGTTCATATTTTATTTATATTAAAAAAAACAACCACCAAAACGTCTCTTATTTCACTTGAATTATACGTCTTTGGCGGAAAAAAGTAATCAAATAAATTATAATTGATAAATTAGTTTGAGCAATCATTATACTCGTATATCCTTTATATGAAATTTATATAGTGATCATTAAAACTGTTACTCAGAGATATTTTAATAATAATAGAAAATAATCTTTTACCATGACAATGATGAAATCAAGCCAACACCACGCGTTCGTGAAATATTTTTGAAATCCAAGAGCGAGCCACTTGATCAACATCTCAATGAAAAATATTACAGTGAAAATTCGATCCATGTAATACAGGATGTCTTGAAGAATCGGCCGATGCGGTAAATGGACATCTTCTAAAGCCTAAAGCAAATATCATTTTAAATCATTTTAAAATTAAATAAAAATAAAATGTCAACATAATAAAAATCTCGCAAAAACTTACCAATGCCAAACTACTGAGTAAGATCATTGTTATCACAGCCGTTTCAAAATATGTATTTTCAATCAATCTGAAGGTCTTCAATCTTAACATAGCCCAGCCTTGCCAGAAGGGAGACTCGTCGTCACCAGCCAAAAATGGAAAGCGTTTATAACAAGGTTCTGGGCAGCAGTCAGCCGGAGTGTCATCGATCATGCCTTCTCCCTCCTCTGCTTTTATATCCATTTTAGCTAAATCCAATTGGCCCGCATCTTCTTCTTGAATCATTTCTTAAAATGATTAAAAAATCTTTTGTAATATTTATTATTTATGATTATTTCTCTTAACACATTGTTTAATAATTAAAATAGTCTGAACTTATGATAACATAAAAATACTGGTATGTTACCTTCCTCTAATCCTAATTCTTCTTTGCTAGCATCTTTTTTCTCTTCTCCATCTATCGTATCCGCTGATCCCTTGTGACTTTCATCTTTAAATGATCTAATTTTGTGGCTTCCATATGACTTTTGACTTATTGTATCATCGTCCTGTTAACAAAATGTAACTTAGTAGATTTTGATATAAATACTTAAATACGAGAAAAAACATAATTTTGATAATTCCTGCCTGTATCGGGTATCCATGATGGTTGAGCTCGAAATTGATTCTGTTGTCAGTGTGATTGTCAGTTATTGCATTAATATTATTCATCAACATTTTACCTTTCTTGTATTTATTGTCACCTATAAAATATAATTTTCATTATTATCCCCTATAAAACATAATCAATCTCTTATCATGTACTTTTTTAAATGATGAATGTTACCAGGTATCGTAAATTCCATGCCGTCGCCGATGGCAACTTCAACTTGGTCTTTGAGTTTCTTGTCTTTATAAAGTACTCCGTCTTCAATATCTGCACCAAGTTCTAGTTCGTTGTCCACACGCTCTGAGGAGACACAGCGGCCACATAAAGCCGCTTTTAAGCCTACATGTCGCGCGTCACATGTCCACCGTACGCAGGCGCAGCACCCAAGCATAGGAATCAGACCAGGGCAAGGAACTTAGTTACAGATCACGAAATGTTATCGAATTAATTCAATTAAATAGCTCAAGATTTGTAAAATGTATATAATGTATTAACAAAAATCATTAATAAAAAAACATATTTATTAAAACTCCCATATTATTGAAAATACTTATCAAATTATCAACACATGACTTCCACTTACATGCAAACACATATAATAAAAACACACATATTAAGCTCAAATATTAGAATAGTACGATAACAAAAGCATAAATACATACACAAGTATAAATTAAATATAACACAAATAATTATATAAGTCGATGGAAAATGAATGAATACAACACGAATAAAGAATTTATTTGTAACCAATGGTATTATATACAAATATTAAATACAAACTCACGACAGGTCTGTAGCTCTACACTTGAATGCTACGGGGACAAGCAACGCACAGTGTCACACAATGTTAAGGATTCACAACAGTTCATGCCATATATATTCTTGATACGATTTTTGTAATAACATGCCACAAAATTTACTACAAAAACCGATCAATATCTTTATTAATGTAATATCACATATAGAGAGCAGTAGCTTAATTATCTACGTAAATAATATACAATTGAACAGTATGTTTTTTTGTTCTCTTCAAATATTTTAAATACAAGAAATATTTCTGTTATTGTTATAATAAAAACATTCAAATTTTATGCAGACTTCAGCAACACACTCAAGTCCAAAGCATTTGGAATAAATACGTTTACATAAACCATGCTACAACGCTTGTAGAAATATCTTACCGGGGGCGTGTATGGCTATTTGGTTTGTTAGTTTGTTTTTCACCAATTTTAGAATATCGGCAACGCTCTTCTTGACCCAGTCTATAAATCTTGATATTCTGTTGAACGCTTCCGCAATTTTGTTCGTATCTTGGTCAGCCGTCGGTGATGATAAATTCGATGAGCCGAAATTGGACAGGAGCAAGGCCAAGAACAGGTTGAGTACCTATCGAAGAATGACTTTGTATGACAGAATTTAACATTAGATATAATAATATTAAAATAGCAATAACTAATAATTTGTAATTGTTTACTTGTTAGTTTAAAATTAAATTTACTTTTATTTAAATATTTGAGGCCAGTCGCGGCGCGGCGCAAAGTATGATTGTAAAATCGACTGGTTGTGGGTTCGATCCCCACTCGAGGAATTAAAATATTAACATTTATATTTTCATTTCTTCGCTCTGGTGTCGAGGCAAAGCGCGACAGTGAGTCCAGCCACTTAACACAATGCCTCCAGAAAATATGGGGTGGAAAATGGGGAATCGTGTGTTTTAACACTAGGGTCCCTCTACCTACCCTGCTGTGGGCGGAATACAGCGTGAAGCTGATTTGATTTATTTTTTACTAACCACAAGATTGCCAATGACTACGGTCGCCAAGAAAAAAGGTATACAGGACACGTCTCCCACGAGCATACAGTCCCACATACTCTCGATCCACTCTCCACAGAGCACTCGAAAGACAATCATGAAACTATGCATAAAGTCTGTGAAGTTCCACCGCGGCAAGTCCCCATCCGGAAAGCGGTCTACGTAGTCTGTGCACGCAACGGTCATATTAGTTTACGGACATTTGGATATAATATTTAATATATTTTTATAAGTAATAAGCGATTGTGTGATTGGTGAGATATATAGATACAATATATGCTTGTTTATGGTGTAAACACATCACAATTTAAGCGACGACTACTTCAACAATAGCAAAGATTTTTTTGCGGAGCACTTTTCATTGTGTAATTTTAAAAAATGTAAATTTGTCATTAATTTAATGTCTAAAATAAATATATTTTTATTAATTTCACATAGTCTTTAAAACATTATTCTTAAATAATGAATGCGTTTTAACGGAGATATCGTGTGTGACTTACATATGCTACAACATCAAACTGTTTCATGGATAAAGTATAAGATGTACATTTAAATCAAATTAAACAAATAACTCGAGATCTCAGTCAATACAATGTAATTTATTATAGGGAGTATGTGATTAACGTTCATGCATCATAAAATAGTTTGGACAAACTTTACTAATTTCATAATCACAATACTCAAAAGTAATTTCTAAATCATCCATGCATATAGTAAAAATCTACTTAGCAGTTTGTATTTTATAACTTGAAGTGTAATAGAGGATATGTATTAGCTTGATGGCATCGACTGAGTTGAAGAAATCAGATGCAGAAAGGTAGAAAATTGCTAGAAGTAGAAAATATCAGAAAAGCTGGCAATGAATGTCTCACAAGTGAGGCGCCTTCGCTTGGGGGCTTTAGGAAATATAATATAATACTTGAAAACAATCAAAAGCTCACTTGAAGGGATTACACCGATTCTTGCCAATCTCCTAACAAGATGAGCGCAAGAGTGTGACGCACATCAACACAATAGTAACAGTTAACTGTGACCGGAGCCCGAATTAAAGCGTGGAGTCGAACATGTCACCAGACAGATGTACCACACCTTAACAAATAACTTGTTTATCGATGAATCTACTTCGATACAAACAGTATCTATCACTCATATTTTCAAATCTAAATCGTGGAATTCTAATTAAAAAGAACACTTCTAGTATTCTAAATGATTTTATAATATTTCTCAATCCGGGGCTCTAAAACTGCTACTCAGTAGTCGAAGTAGATTCATCGGCAAGTCCAGCGGGCATTCACGTCACTAACGTTAAACATACACCAACGAACATGCAAGACTCCCACCAATTCGACTTACCCACATAATTTTTCCCGAATAGTTGCATACCCATCACGGCAAATATGAAAATAATGATGCACAATACGAAGGTCAGGTTGCCCAAGGCACCCATCGTCCTACCCATTATAGAGATGAGTAAATTAAGTGTCGGCCATGACTTTGCCAATTTGAATACTCGAAGCTGCAAGTACAAATTGTGAAACAAGGCGTCACACAAGCTCGCTTACCGGCGCTTCACCTATGCTACTGCGGCACCTTTCTGACGACCCACCACCGCTCAAACTCTACCACTTTCTGATCATTTGAGCAGTTTTGGATCTCCTACACTAAAGTTAGCAGATGTGTGCTTGAGTTACCTATCAAAAATGTGCGTTGAATTATTTTTGTATGAGTGGGATATATGTTATTCTATTTTCTATTGTAAACTATCTTTCTATTGTATTATTTTGTGAGAGCTTTTCGATCGGTTGTTGCTTTATGGTGACTCAGTTTTATTTATTTCAGCCACTTTGAAGTTCTCTTTGGCCCAATGTTATTGACATAGATCCCATCAGTTGTCGACCTGATGCATCGAAATACCCTCGGGAAGCGAAGCTGCATGTTGTTTCTATATTACTTGATGCAAAGCTTAACTTATAATCACAAGCTGCGTGGAATAGCTTTATAACGTGTCTTATTTCAGGCCCATTTGTGTGATGGAGCCACATTCCGTGTTATAAAGCCACTGCGGAGACCGAATGGTCCCGTATGAGATTAATGGTCAATCAAGCCCTGTGTGAAATACTGGGGAGTGTGAAGCTGAATAATCAATAATCAAGCCTAAGTTCGTTAGAGATGCTAAATGGGTTTTTAAAGAGAACCTGTGTAGTTTTTCCCAAATAACTGCATTCCCATCACAGCAAATATGAATATAATGATGCAAAGTACAAACGTCAAGTTCCCTAAAGCTCCCACTGTCCTACCCATTATGGATATAATAAGGTTTAGCGCCGGCCAAGATTTAGCCAGTTTAAAAACACGCAGCTGAAAATATTTTATTATACATAAATAAATAAACTTGTGTGTTATGCATGTGACGTCGACGTAACTATGACGAGAACGTAAGGTTACTTACTCTGTATTATATTTAATCATTTTCAAACATTAGTAATATAATTGCATAGTTCCTTTGGAGTGTCCTTATACTATATATATGTTTTAAATATATACTGTAATTATAGCACTATAAAGTAACTGAAATGAGAAATTTAAAATAATGCTTACCAAACGAAACGATCGTAATACTGACAAACCCTGTACACCTTCCAAACCCAATTCTAACAACGATAAGGCCACGATGATGAAATCAAAAACATTCCAACCTTCTTGAAAGTAGTACTTTGGACTCATTGCTATTAATTTTAACATTGCTTCAATTCCAAAGGTAGCTGTGAAGAACTGAAAAAAAGATTTGTTAATATCTATCTATTTGACTCCTATATACATATATATCATTTGTGTGCACATTTTATACAGACTTACATAATTGCCGCTTTTTAGCGCCCTCTCCATATCTCTATCCATGTCATGATGATCCAGTGCCATGAACAATGTGTTGACGACGATACAAAGTGTGATGAACAGTTCCACGAACGGGTCGAACACGAGAAGTGCGACGTACTTTTGAAACTCCAGCCACAACCAACAGCAGTCCCACACACAAAAGAAGTCGATTCCCTTCATGAGGCACTCGAGGAGTCTCTCCTTAAAAGTGGGCCCATCCTCATCGTCTTCCGCTGTTGGGAAGTAGTACACTGACACTGTTGTGTCCCGTTTACCGGAGAGCGTGTGTTTGTGTGTTGGAGAGAGAGAAACAACGTTGTTAGTATTCGCTCATTATTTGTAATCTTAAGCCGTTAGGCCCATAAAAGTCTGAACTTTGATAAACCGTATGACATTGATTCGAACCGGGCTTTTGCAATATCTTTGAACACCAATATTCATATTTTTTGAATTTTGTTGGCTGTCATTTATCCAAATGTTTCGCAATGTTGAAATACCTTTTATTACAAAACGTTTTTACTTGTTACAGTGCATACTGTGTGCTCACACCATAAACCACGTCGACGGCGGCCCTCTGTTCTAGTTACAAACTTGCGTTAAGCTTACTTCTGCTTATAACTACATGAATGCGATGATTCTATCGACATACTGCCGTCTAGTCTATTGTTAAATTCAACATCAAAAAATATGAATATAGTGATATTTCAATATTTTCTAAGTGACTAGGGCTGACTATAGTCTACTATGTTACCTTATATTTTATTAGTAACTGTTACTGCTACAATACTCGAGGCACTGAACATAATTATAGAAATACGAATATACGACAGCGTGCAATATTAGAGACAATAGAAGAGACTTGAAGCAATTCTTAAAATAATAGATTAAGAAAAAAATGTTGATTGTGCACTTTGTTAGTAAGGAGTGTAAAATTTTTATTTTCGATTACAATCTGTATTAGTCAAATAGGTAGTGCACGTAAAAATAAATATATGTGGGTTAAAGCTTGGAGCAGCATTGCTTCTTGCGTACCGAATTCAAATTTGGCAAAGAAAATATTTTGTTAAGGAACAAATAAATTTATTATAGTTGCAAATTCATCTAATATTATAATAAATAGATATAAGCAAAGCGTAAGCATAATTTTTTCTCAATCAAGCGTAATACTAATTTTAAGTTAATTATTGTATGTTAACATTTTTTTATATAGAAATTTTATTAGTTATATTTTGGTGTACATGATCAAAATTTTTAAACGTGTTTGTTAGTTTTTGGTGCGTTATCTCCACAATCATAAGACAGAAATCGGTGCTTCGAGTGCTCTTACAACAATATTTAACAATATTAATAAATGACACCCACAAATGGTTCTCTTTGCCAATTATGCTTTTTGGCATAATGAGCAAATACCTTTGTGTTTCGTTTGTTGTGTAGTGTATATGAGTATATTTATGTATTAAAACATAGAACATGTGTTTATAATATGTGATTTTGAGATTTTACATGTCAAAAAACAACATTTATATGATTATTATTTAAAAAATATAGGTTAACACAAAGCAACATTATACAAATGAAAACACATTGGCACATTGAAGGGGAAATTCTACTAAATTATTAATCTATATTTTTGAAGTAGTTTTATAGAACACTAAAACATTTACAGAAACGAAGTAAATACGAAATCTTACCGTTTTGATCACTCGCTCTACTCTGTCTTCCAGCTTGCTCTATAATTTCGTTTAGAACCATTACATCTGGAAAATATTCGAGTAATGTCAGATGTCTTATTATTTGAGAAAAATAAAATGTTAAACTTTAGTTTCCGTAATATATTTAGTATATACCTCTCATGTCCACTACGTTAGGCTGCTGCGATGATTCAATGAAGGGGTTGTCATTAGATTGTTTCAGTACCTTACCGGCTTCATCAGTGCATTCTGTTGTGCTTATTTCCTAAAGCAAATTTAAGTTATTTGTTATATTAAATTTTTTACGTGTAAGTGTAAAGTAAGTATTATGTTTTTTTCTTCCCATTTTACGTGTAGAGTAGCTGAATTCAACGCCATGTTTTGTCTAACAGAGCAGAAAAATGAAAATAATTAAAATTTCCCCAAGTGACGATTGAACCTACATCATCTCATTTACAGTCAAACGATGTCCCACTGCGCCACGGAAGTTTTGTGTTTCTTCTATTTTGGTTTCATAACATTTATTAGCTTTTCAAATAATCAAAAGACATTTAAATGACTTACATATTCCCTAAGAGGCCGAGATGCGAGAGACGAATCCTGCCTTGGCAGTGGGTAGGCGTGCGGTTGTGACGTCACACTGTGATTTCTTGACGCAGATCGTCCTCTTAACCTCGCTTCCTTAGTTTGTGCCTTCCCACCCAACAAATCCCCGTGGGACGTGTACGACAATCGTGACTGGTGCGACGTGTAAGAGGAGTGTCTTGAACCTAAAAATATAATAATATACCATTTACTATTTCTTCAACTGATTTTGAGACATATTAACATTTTTGCTTTAAGAAAATAGCTTAAAAGGCAATAAATTATATTACCTAAATTGGCGTAATAAACCGGTATGATAATAGCACCATTCTCTTCTGACATCGGAGTAACAGCATTTGAGTCATCAGCGTATGGCAGATGCTCTTGGGCGTCTAAATACGTTGATAGAACTAAAGGCTTTCTGTCCGCTCCAGGTGGATACCGGTTCCTTCCATTCGGTCTCAGTGCCATTTGGTGAGATCCTCGTGACCCTCGACGTAAATTGAATGGTGATCCAGGTAGTGATAGTGAAGCCTAAAGTGATTCTATATCTTAAGAGAGTTCTTAACAGTACAAACATTAATAAATACACAAACAGATTTTAATTTTCAACATTATTTATATTACTTTAATTGGATTCGAGAAATACTAGTTATGTCAATGTATCAAATACGTTCCTCAATTCAGATCGAGTATGATAAATGTAGATGAACTAATATTGATCGCAATACTATTCGCAGAGGCTTTTTTATTTCAAGCTTACTTGAAGTATAATATTATAGTATTAGGTTTCTCAAATGTTCACATTACGATGACTTAATATTTACTTTCATGTGCTAATAAACAAATATCAAACTGAACTTTCAGATAAGAGAACCACTAAAAAGAGTATAATGGAATTAGGTAAAAACAGTGCGGACAAATTAATTACATCAATGCATGATATGAATGTAAGTTCATTTTATGAATTTAAATGTTCGTCTGTGAACTACTTTATATGATATCATGATTGCTGCAATATCATGTCAAACAAAACACAGCTAATACTCGAAGAAAGTTTACAGAAGTGGAAGAAAAAGAAAAATAGATGTCAAATTGTAAAGGAAAGGAAGGGGAACACAAACACCAATGTGGCTACGAGGACAAACCTGCGAGCCTTCGCGCAGTGGCCCATATGACAACTGTCCGTATTTATTTATGCGTTCAGGATGGGGAACCTTTAATACACAGAAAAAGTGATTTTATAATTATTCTTAAGAACGTAGCTATATATAAAAAGACATCCGCAAAGGGTACAGGAATTACATTAAAAAAACTTGGAAAAGGGAAAATGCAAAT
Organism: Heliconius ricini; assembly: GCA_018231645.1. NCBI lineage: Eukaryota > Metazoa > Arthropoda > Insecta > Lepidoptera > Nymphalidae > Heliconius > Heliconius ricini. The sequence goes on along the minus strand of DVQM01001608.1, from coordinate 2,129 downwards.
GTGAAATACCAAATTAAACATAATGTATGACTAGGATGATACAAAAACAAAATCTACTAAGTAAGTCTAAATAAATCAAATATTAAATCAATCAATCAATTAACAAAATAATTATCATTATTTTTATTACAATAAGATTTTGTAGTTTTTCAAAAAAATCTATTGTCAACTTGATACACAAACTACAGTTTCTTATTGTAACGAATGACATTTAAGACAAAACAATCTGGGAACAAGCAAATGGCAATGGAATATATAATAAAAGCAACGGTTAGTCAAGTAACTTTGTTTATAAACACATGAAGTAAAGTGAGGTTCCATTTCATGCACTTTTGCATATAACTAGTTCCTACCAGTAGCTATATTGTATACGTCTACATCTATAGTCATGAGGACTGTTCTTTTTTATCTTTAAAATTCTGAAGCCTCCGCATGTCACTCATCGAAATTGAGGAATTACTGAGCTAATTCTTAGAAAATTTTATTATAAAAACTAATGATTTCATATAGTTATATTGACCGAACCTACCTCTCCTTCGTCGATATGTTCAGTTTCAGCTCGGCCCGTTCGTACATTCACATTACGAAAGAAACAATCTAACATGACAATAGACTCTTTTTCTCCAATAGTATTTGATCTTACGTTTACGTACACACGCATGTGACCCCTAGCGTCTGAGACGATACAATTTGTCTTAGTTACACTTGAAAAAATAATATTGGAGATTCAAGTATTCTAAAACAGTTTTGTAACTACGGTGCACTATGTTTCACCTCTATAAGCTCAGTTAACAAAGTTCTTTTACATGCTAATATTGTTTTTTTTAACCCCAATATTCCATAATATTCTGTTGCTCTACACCAATTACAACGTAAATTAAATACTAAGGTGCCATAATGTAAGAAATGTTTGAGACACCATTATTTCTACTTTCAGCCAGAGCAAAATTTCTATTTGTGTGAAAAATGTTTAAAACAAAAAAATACATTTTAGGCTATTCGAAATGAAATATTACAAATGATAGTGTGAGAAGAGATGGTAGGTTCAACAAATAGCATGCCTCGAAACCAATATCCAAATAAATAGACAGAAACATGTTGAAAATAAATGTAAAATTATGATTTAAAATAAAGTTAAATAAAACTTATTCATTGACAAATATTGAGATCTCGTCCATAATAAGATTTTTTAAAAATAAGATTGTGCTAAAAGTATTAAAGATGCACAAAACAAGATATGAAAGACTAAAAGTTCTGTATCACGAGCTTCGCTCCAAAGATCTGAATATTTGTGCAAACATTAAGATTTCACAACAAAAATATAATGTTAAAAGCTTACATCAATAAGAATTTACTTTCATATTCTTCGTAGTTCTTTTCAACTTGAACAATATTAATATGTGACATGAAGTGTAAAATACGGTAGCAATGAAATATGAATGCTCAGACATGTGATTTAATATTTGAAAATATTGCTGACGTGTGAAAGCAGCGTGAATTTTAGAGATATCAAGTTGAAAAGAAAGTGCTCCGCTGCCAATAGTTCCTTTTATGGATATCGTTTACTGTTACAAACATCAATGAATTGGTTTCCTGAATTAAGAATAACTAGAATATTTATAATTATTTTGTTTGTACCACTTTTTAATTATGTAATTGATTATTGAAATAGTTAACACAAAAGCTTATCAAAAGAACTTCAAAATGATTGACTAAGTAATCAACACATACAAATAATAAACAATTACGTTTCACAAGTAATATTGCAATTATTTGAAATTTATTCATAAACGAGTATATTATATTTAGATAACAGTATTTTAAAACACTTTTATATTGAAACAGTTGATATAGTATATCAAACCATTGGCAGCGAGAAGAGGCGTGAGGAGCGCGCGTACTCACCATGCTGACCTTCCGTCGCCGCGCCGGCTCGTGGTGCGATTCGGGCTTGTGCGTGGGCTGAGTGCTCACCGAGTCCTGGAAGGGGTCGCTACGGAGGGACATGCGCTCGCGGGTATTGTCGTCCTGGTTGCCACGCTCCTGGTTCACGAACAGCTCGTAGCTCTGGCATGAGGAGTCGCTAGGGGATTTGGCGGGGTGCGCTTCGGCATACGCGGCCGCCTCCG
>DVQM01001607.1:0-11634 GCA_018231645.1 Heliconius ricini | reverse complement strand
TTGTGCCCCTGCGCCACGCCTGGCCTCACACCTACTATCTTGTGCATGCACATTTTAAATAACTAATAAATAGAGATATATATAATTTATAACTGTGTATTATTTTTTTTTTAATTTTCAATGGATAAACATAATAAATCACTACCTTGGCTGAAAGAATATTAAATTAATAACCAACGATAATGAATTCCAGCACTGCGCAGTTTCAACTGTTTCAATTCACAATTCAATCGTAATAAAAAAAATTAAAATTTGACAATTAAACGCGACAGTTGTGAGTTTGACACCCACTAAAGAAAGTGAGCTAGTTTCATTTCTTCGCTCTGCTAAAAAAACAAATTGCGGCATCGAGTTCTGCTATTGAACACGTAATATCTCTAAGGGAGTGATAAACATTGGTGGTGGTTAACATTGGGTCTTTCTTATACGGCTTAATTCTATATACGGCTGCAGCGTAATTTTTGTTGATTATACGAAGAAACGCAATAGATTCCCATTTGGGGAAGTTTATTATTTTCATTTTCATGCACTGGTAACAACAGAAAGCGCAGTGTTGACCCGTACCCTGCTATATACGGGAGCGTGAAGATCATTTCTCTAAAGTAAAGTAAATTGTTTATACGCCATTAATAAGCCATATAACTAAATAACGAACTCACTGGCTTCAACTTGACTTTCTTAGTTCCTACTTAAAATAATATTCATATTCCAGAAAATAATAATATTAATATTCCAGAAAATGGTCTTCGCGTGGGTGACTTATTTAGAAACCAGAAAAGGGTGAAAAGATTATTGGTTAAGGAGTTGGATATACCTGAAGACGTTTCAAACAGCATCCTCGACGCTGATATTGGCCTTGAAGGAGTAAGCAATTTTTCTTTTAATTTAAATAACATTTTTAAGTACAAAGAAATATGCAATTTATTTTATAATAATAAACTGTAAACGCGACGATTGTAGACGATTCTTTCCACCCGGGGGATTGTATTCTTTTATAGGAAACAATCGCTTTGGTAACGAGACAAAGCGCGGAGTTGAGTTTCGACACTTAACACGCAATGACTGTAACTATAGACGAAAAGTTACTTCAAATCCGATAATAGTAGTCCATTATGAAGGCTCATTTGAGGTTACTTTTTGTTACACAAAATTAGCCATCTAGATTTTTACTAACATATTTTTAAAATATAAATACTTTAAAAATATGTTAGTAAAAATCTATATGACTAAATGTTACTTACAAATATTTTTCAATCTAAAAAGCCTTGACTTTTTGTATGATTTAGTAACTTTAATTATATTCTGTGCTAATATATAGTCAGATTATACTAATATTAATTGTATAATGTTAATATATTAATATTTACATACATCTATTTTATAAGTTTTTTTTGGTTTCATGCTATAGGTCCAATAAATAGGCAGAGGGATTCTAATATTAAGACACTCCCCATCCGTTTCGAAACCATGTGTTACGTATGGCGAGGAAAAGTCAAAAACAATAAATTCCCCCAATTAGGAATTGAACTCACACCGTCGCGTTTACAGTGAAACGGTCTAACGCTGCGCTACGACGGCCTCATATATTATGTATAGTAAACAGATAGCTACATAACTAAACGAAAGTTTGAAGGGACCAATTAAACCTTGGTTTGTTTTTTGTTTTAAATAAAATCAAGCTATCAATCGAAGCGAAGTAATGAATACTTATAAATAAATATTAAATTGACTGACTTTCCACTAAATTCTTGCATACACATAATGGCGGAACTCACCGGCGCGGTTTGGCTCGCGTGATTGAAATACCTAATAAAAATATTATAATATTTAGAATAAAAAATATATATTTCATGTTATATTTTTCAGATAATGCAAGGAAACTTAGACAAATGTAGCGTCGACTCTATAAAGAAGACTATAAAAATAACCAACGAGGAGCATTTAACCATTTTCGTCAACAAAATATGTGCAGTTGAAACCAAAATGGTTCAAAATCTAATCAAAGAATTACTAATGCAAGTGGATTTTGGAAAATATGTTACTATGGTTTGTTTTGACTTGATTAATTGTTTTAGCCTTACGCTGTATACATTGTTAAGAACGATAGGCAGCATGTGGTAAAAATAAAATTCCGTACTTCGTCCTGCCAAAACAGGAATCCCATCCGATTCACATTCCGACGTAGTCCGACTTCACGCCATGATACATGATCTCAACTCTATACATATTATTAGATAATTCAAATTTAAAATTATTGAGGCCGTCGTGGCATAAGGGTACAAGCGTGTGTACACACGACGGTTGTCAATTCGATTCCCCTTCGAGAGAATAAAATATTCAATATTTCCACTTTCGCGCAAGGCACAAGGAGTGAGGCTCAGGGAATGCTGTGAGACGTGTTCGCCTACAGCGCTGCTTTTCAGCCCAATTCACAATATTTAAATTAAAAATACATGTATATAGGCTGCGATTAGTCGTGATAAAAATTAGTACAAATTATAACAAAACGTGTGTGTATATTTGACGATTAAGGTGTGTTGATTATTAAGGAGTGGACATTGTCTGCTGTCTTCATTAAAACATAAAAATGTATTAAATAAATAAAGATTAATATAACACTCCGTTCCCATTAAGACACTTCTGTTTCAATTTTTCGCCCAATTCTGGAGGCATTGCGAATACTACTTATACATACATATACATACGAGTATAAAGCATATGCTTGCTTATTCACAGGTTGGTGAAATGTACTCCAAATTATCAGGAGATACAAGGCTGGTCCACATCGGCGCCATGTTGGGCGCCGTGCCCAGGATGATGTCGATTGAGAACTTCTTACCACCAGAGTTTACTGTACTTGTGAGAAGCAAGGAGCCGGAGTTTAGTTACGTTAATTTAACTATGTAAGTGTGTGGTTTTATATTGGTATTTGATTGTCGATATTTTTAGAATATTTAACATTTAATGATAGAACTATATTCTTAATTTATTATTATTTTAAAAAATCTTATTATTTTAAAACAATATGCTACCATTTCCTTTAACTGTAGGTAAAATATAAATTTTACCTTCATATATTTTAGTATGGCTTTTTTGGCGATATTAATTATTACTACTAAATTAATCTTGTGTTTATTGCGCTTTATGTTAATACAAAACATAATCATTCAATTCAAAGCGAATTTCTCTATTTCCAGGATAACCAAAGTAATGGATTTATTACAACCAACGCTCGGTGAAACCGAATCATTCAGAACATTAAGAGAATTTCTAGATACTGCCGTTACAGGTTTCCAATATCTGCACAAAATATTATCAAAATACTTTAATAACTTTGATGAAGACGACAATGTAGAAAACAATACTGGTTTAGGAACTACTGCAAGATTAAAGAAGATATCATTAGTTTTCAGTAATATTGCTAAAGCTATATCAGAATTAGGGACCAGTGACGCACCCGTTGATGTCTTTAATATGTAAGGTTATTTTTTTAAGCCTATCTACCTAAACTATCAACGCAGCAGTTGTATGTACGTTTCCCTCATAGGGAATGATTTTATTAAAGCTATTTTCTTTTTCCCGTTCTGGCAAACGAAGCACTGTGTTAAGCCCCGCCATTCAACACGCAATGTCTCGTACATTGGACAGTATATGGGTAACGGAGTGTCTTAGCACACGGCTCCATCTGTATATTTCGCCGTGCGAGAAAATGAAGTTGCTTAGTAAAAAATACACTAAAATAAAGAAAAATCTTCATACACGATTTAATTCATTGACTCAGCATTTTTTTTATTTAGATATTTATATGTTTAATACTTTCAGCTTATCTCGTCTAACAAGTTTCATATTTAAATGGTTGCCAAAAGAACACAAGAACGATATTCTATTCTATTCTACATTTTTGGGTAAACTAATAGAAACTGCAGATAGCGTTGTTGAAATCAATATGCATTTAGAACAGTTGGCCTTCAATGTGTCCTTGAGGAACCCCAAGGGAGTTAAAGTTTTTTTGAATTTGAAGCCAGAAATTATTGAAAAAGGCTTGCAAGCTTTAACCGATGCCGAAAGAACACAGGTAAGCGTGTTTTATATTTTGTAACTATCTTTAAAAAAAATGACGTTTTCAGTTTGATTTGCATGTATGGAATTGGATATTATTTGAGTATGATGATATAATAATGTTTCCGAGCACGTATTCTGATTTTCGTAGACGTATATCAAGAATATTTTAAAATCTTTGGAACTAATTATATATTATAAATTGTATGAGAATGATCTCTTTTGGTATAAATGATGTATATTCCAACTCAGAGAGCAGTATAAGATTGTATAAAAAAATTTCAACGGCCATTAATCATTCATGATGTAGATTGTAAACGATAATGCAAATTGAATATTATTTCCAACCTAATTACCTGCGTAGGCCATCTTGATACTGTTAATCGTCGTTTGCCTTAAAACGCCATAGTTGTGGCAGTTTGGAGAAATAATTATTTTTGTTTCTCCACTTTTTTCTTATTTCGTGGGTAAAACCAAAATAGCTCTTTATGAAAATAACAAATAAATATGATTAATATTTAACGTTGCAGATTTTGACGTCTAAAATAAACAATCCTAGTGACATATTTTGTGATACAAATCGTATAAAAAATATCTTTTTGATATCAAAAGATGAGGCGTTGGAACTGAAGACCCAATTATGCACCGACGCATGGAAGAACTATATGACTGATTTTATTACATCTTTTGGAATTTTCGATGTAAAGAATAGTGTAAGTGTTGATTTGAATAAATATAATAGGTGTAGAAACCATCATGGCGAAGTGGAATCTAATGTTAAGACACTCCGTACCCCATTTTCTGCTGAATTCTTGAGGCATTCAAATTGAGTGTCAGAACCCAATGCTGAGCTGTGCTTCATTATTAGAGCGAAGAAATGAACATTTTAAAGAATTTACAGTCGCACGCTTGTGCCCCTGCGCCACGACGGCCACATCCATTTATAATTACAGTTGAAATATCATTTTTCTACAGATAAACACAATGGCGTCTCTATTTATTCTAAAAACATTAGGGAAAGATATAAACGGTCAGTTGTATAGTATTGACAAGGACTTTAAAATATTGAAGAATTTTACTGAAAATATCAAAAGATTGGAATTAGAGGAGACACGGGCCGTCAATTGGACGCACGTCTTTAAAACACCTCAAAATATTGAACTATTGAAATTATTTACAAAGAAGTCTTACTTGGGTAAACATATGCTGTAAGTTTTTTATACATATATGAAATATTTTTTTCTTATATACTAAATAGTGCAACTAAGTAAGATTGCAAACGCAAAAGTTACAATAAGTATACACAATCTTTTCTTATTCCACTCGCAACTTGGTTCGAGTTGATTATATTAAAAGTCACATATGCCAACAATAACGTGTATTTATTTATTTTTCATATTTCTTTACAAAAAATACTATATTTTTGACTATACTTTCAAAAATACGTGAAAACATAACATAAGTTGTTTTTTTTTACATCAAGAATTAATAAAGCAAGGCTATCCTCCTTTCCAGTATAACAGTCCATGGGGCTTTAGCAAAAGAAGTAGTTGGACAGAATCCTCTCTTAGAATATAAAATTTCACCAACTTTAAAAAACATACAAATAATGATAGACGCTATTAACCAGCAACTTGAAATAGCGCCCAAAGATTTACAAAAGAAAGCCAAGGAATTATATCCATCAGTTGTTATGACTATTTTAAATACAGCTATTGACGAACAAAAGGTAAGATTATATGATATTTATAATATGAAGTAGAGCATAGAGATTTTTCTACCTACGAATAATTTTGAATATAGAAGATTTAAAAATATATATATTTACAATATAAGTGTTGGCATAATTAGGAACCCTAAATGAAAGTACGTTGAAATTAGATAATTGCTAAAATAATATTTAGTGTCACACTGATAAGTTGTGGTCTAAATCAACTTTGTTATCTTTTATTATTTATATCTATATTTAAAATAAAACTCTTGTGCAGCAAAATATAGTATGAATAATAATTGTTTATATTGATCAAAACTTATACTGCTTTCAGAGTTACAAAGCCTTAGCAACTCCATGTCAAGATATGTTATGTAACGGCGTTGAAGAAGCGTCCAGTTATCTCAATTTTCCTGAAAACAGTGATAAAGAAAACCTCGTAGGAACACTTTGCAATATTACAAAGGCAATCGACGGGGGACTTGAAAGGGATTCAATTATTGGAAAAGCTGTAAGTATTTTTAGATAATACTAGCGCCCTCACTCCTACGCAAAGTATGTTTAACTTGAAGAGTTAGAAAGTTATAATAAATATTTTACTTGTTCCCACTCCATATACAAAACCTAGGAAATATCTTTATTTATAAATCTTAATTTTCATTTCTTTGCTTTGGTGGCGAGCCAGAGTCTCAAAACGCAATGCCTCCATAACTCGGTTTTAAGTTGGGAACCGAAGTGTTTTAATATAAATAGAGTATTTTGACAAGTGTCTCTCTGCCTGCCTTTTCTTTTATGAATAATTTTACCTAACATATTTGACATTTATAGATAAGAAAAATAAAAAATACCACACACAGTGTTCTAGATGGAATAAATTGGACCAAAATGATAGCAGGCCTAAATACATTATATGAAAAATTAAATAACGATTATACTTATATATTTGAATATAAAACCTATGGAATGGACGAAAAAATACAGAAAAAAGTGGCACTGTTGATAAAAGAAACGAAGGAGTATTGGTTCAATACTAGGGATTTGAGTAGACTTATGCACATCAGGTTAGTTTTATCAATTGTAAGTTTTGTATTAATTATCTTTGCAAGTAACGTTATTTGCTGGTGGCGACAGTGCCCTGTGCCTACTTAGGAAGGGAATACTGCCTATCCTAAGTTGTATAAATAAATAATAGTTAGTTAAAGTTGGCGTTGAAGTTAGAATGGAAGTGAGGACGTGTAGGTGGTTGCTTTGGCCCTCACCCCCCGTCGCCGAGTCCAGCGCGTTAAAGAGATGTCTTCAAATATTTTTAAACATTTTAAAGTGTTATTCCACACTTAGAAGAGAAAAATACTTATTTAGAAAACGTATAAAAAATTGAACGTTAACGGGATTCGAACCCGCGTCTCCTGGAAACCGACCAGGTCCAGGACATAGATGTCTTCAAAGTTTCATGTCGGCAGGGTACATATTGAATTGAAGGCACGATTTTGATAATAATAAGTTACAAAAACTTTATGCAATTAACGAATGTTAGTAGATAAAATGAAATATACGGTGCGATCTCACACCGTTATCGTCTTGAAAGTATGTCTAAGGATCGGTACAAATGTTGACTTTCTGGTCTTGTAATGTGCAGCGCTTCTAGCGTTCACTCCGACGGAACACACAACTTGAAGATTTTACTTAGTCCTATCCTACACTCCCTAAAGAACAAATATCAATTCTACGCCGCGTAGTTTCGGCTGTACTACACATACATAGATACTGTACATAGGTACAGATAAGAATTATTAACTATATACTCGTATATAGTTAATAATTCTTATCTGTATCTATGTGACAGTGGATAGTTGTCTTGTAGACCTCGTTGGGTAGATGTGACATTGGTTTACCACTAAAACTGGCAAAAAGTAGAGAACGCAACGATGCATCACTGTATTCTTATTGCATATCTCTATGAAATGTAAAATTCGTTAAACAAATAATATTAAATTTATTGGAATATGAGACAACCGTGTATGAATTTTTATTTCTCATTAATAAAAATCATTTTATTTCCTCTAAATTTCATTTCATTGCAAATTTAAACACATTCGTACGTACAAAAATAATAACTCGAAACGTTTTTCAGCATAAAACTAAGTCTCCGTTTCCTAGATCTCCTAGATCGAGGTGTTTTCGATCTAAATGAAGAATCATGGCTACGATTCAAATACACTTTATTTGTAGCCACTGGACCAATGGTTGTAGCTGATGACGTTATACGGCTTGCTGCAGGTATGGAGTTCGAATCTTTTATTTAATTACATGTAGAAAAAGAGAAAGAGAATAGTAGTTAACAGAGAGTTTAGTAAAAATATTATAACACTTTATAACACTTTTATTGTATATTTTTAATTGGAGTGGCCAAAGGGATTTACTTAAACTGGTCACAAGATTTTCGAACGAAACGAAAATGAAAAATAAAGTTGAAAAATATGCTTGGAAGTGCATTCTACAGTATATAGCAATGGTTTGTAACACAAGATCTGCTTACTCATGTCAGAGAATATAACAATCATATGATAATGTTGTTCGCTAAAAAATCACTAAGTTCCATTGCCCAACACACACTAAAAAAGTAAAATAGTGCAGTGAGAAATTATAAAAACTATCAAAAACATTTCAAATACACCATAGCGACTTAATTAACCTACAATATAGTTTTATATCTTTTTGTTTTAGATATAGCAAAAAACGAAACTACCTCTACAAGTATACCTCCCAAGACTGCCCTTGCTTTAAAGAACATACTGCCTAATTTGCCACATTTAATTACCGATTTGGCTGATATTATTGAGAGGGATGATACCGATGTAAGAATTAAAAAAGAGACATGTTTTTTTGTTTGTCTTTGTTTTTTATAAATCTCGGGTTCAAGGAACCCAGTCTTTTTGAAAGCTGGCGTGGAGACAGGTCAAAAACAATATTATTATTATTACTAACCCCGATGTTTATGGAGTCGATACCCACCCTAGAAAATATTTTTATTTCAATATTTTGTATGTCTCCAATCTGAGCAAAGAGCATATGTAGTCGGACGATGTGCCTTGAAAATATTTTGTGCCTGTCTATCCATTATGCGAAAAGAAAAGCTAGAAGAGAAAAAAATAAATTCTCAAAAATATGTACCAATACGTACTTCATATTATATATAGATGTATAAAATTTCATATCTAATAATTTCTAGGTAACTCCAATAGTGTCGCTCCTAAATAACCCTGAACCTTGGCCCTGTGGTACTGTGAGTTTAACGCACTTGCTACCACTGAGCAGCGAGGCGAGCACTTCCCTACTGTCGCTTGAAACACTACTGTGTTTCGATATAAATATTAAGAAAGAATGGGAGATGTATTTGTCTGATAAACATGCAGATGTTTTTGTAAGTATTAATTCATTTATTTTTCTTGAAATCGAGGTATATTCTTTATTTTAAGGGTAGGTAGGAACTCGCTAAGGGTAGAAAGCAGAACATATTTAGACATTGCGTTTTCAGTGGTCAAACACCAAACTTTGCTGAATATAATTCAAATTCCAAAGAATATTTATTCAAAATATAAATATTCTTTGGAATGGGATACTTAACGATTACTACAATAATATATTTTTTTTATATTAGCACCGCACCATACCTGTTTTTTTCAATCGATCCTTCCGATTAGGTTGCCTGGAAGAGATCACTTTTACGGGTGAACGCAAACTTTTTACGGGTGTGGGATTCCCACTCTGGGGAATATTTTCATTTCTTCGCTCTGGTAACTAGACAAGGCGGGCAATTAACAATCAGTCGGTGCTTAGCGCTCTTAGTTTTTTAACTATATAGCGTGTAAGTAAAAAAAGAAATAATGTTTTTATATCACACAAATTTATATTTTTTTTTAGAAAAAGCTAGCATGGAATACAACAGTATATAGAGAAAGCGTATTTTTAAAATTCTCTGCAGCTTTCGATTCGTCTTTACGAGATTTGGATGAAATGAATGAAATATTACAAATAGCTTTCGACGAGGACGAAGACGCTTCTTTTATATCTGCGGTGAAGCATGTTATGGGCGTATTTAATAGCACTACTGGGGATAATACTCTAAGGTTATACCTCTATATTCAGTTATATAAAAAGAAATATCAAATGAATAATAAAGGAATATTATCTTTTCATATAAAATATTGAATACATTTTTGTCGCTTCTTAAATTTTAAATAATCATAGTTTTACTAAACTGTATAACATATCTAATGTCATATTCGCAGGTCCTTGAAGATATCAACAGCTTCTTTTGCTCATTTCCTTTATTTTTACAATAACTTTGTATATAGTTAATCAGTACAACATAATAAGACAAATTAAAACCTTCCAGAAACTTCTTTACCAAACTTGACACAGTACTGAACTCAATAAACACAACCGACCTGGACTCAGTTTCTCTCAACAGCATCTGGAAGACTTATCTGAACTGTTCAGAAGATTGTCGTAGAGTCGGAAGAGCAGCTGGGAAGTACACGCTACAGTATATAGCAATGGTGGGAGGAAACGTTACACAAGATCTGGTTACTTATGTGAGAGAGAGTAATGGTATGATAATGTTGTTTGTTAATGATTTTTGTTACTTTTGTAAGGATTAAGAGATAAGTTTCTTCATTTTTAGTCACGTAGGAACATATTTTGCGATAACTAAAAGATCATATACGGCTATAGACAGATTTCAAGAAACGCTGTGCCGTGTCGGACTTAGAGTAAACTACTTCTTTTTGCTTTTATTTTAGAGCAAAATGCAACGTTTCTACAATTATTAGGATTCACTAGAAACACAGGACTGTACATGTTATATGATCAGCTACCGGACTTCATCGGTGTACTCATTCATTCGTACTTCGACCTTGGCTTCCTCAATCAGGTAAGAATGACTAATATAAACAGGAATAAGTTATCTGGTAAATCTAAGACTTCCCTACTTTCCATTTATATTTTCTGTTTGGGGCCGTTCAAGTATTACGTAAGCAGTTTTTTTGCAATTATTGTAAAAATAATCTACTAATATTTATTGGAAAGTAAGCAATAACAATTAGTGACATAAAAATATGATTTCATAATATACGACAATGGAATGTGTAAGTTTAATAAACAAAATTACAAACGGTAATAATATATTCAAAAACATCGCATATTATTTATATACATTTTCTATAGATACGCCGTGCATCCCTCACTCATTTCTGGGACTGTGATGAAGTGCTGCTGGCTTTGAATCCCGGACCCGACAGTCCAATCAATGCAGCCGCTTTGAAACTTGTACAACCGTTCATCTGCCCTTCTTTGTTGCACTGGATATCGATGCCAAGAGGAGATAATAGCTTAATAGATGTTTTTACTAAACCCGTATGTATATTACTTAACCTAACGCAAATATAAACATTTTAAGTAAATATTTCATTTCCTCGAGTGGGTATCGAACCCACATACAGTAAATTTTACAGTCACACTTTGTGCCCCTGCGCCACGGCTGGCCTAAATATTACCCTTCAGAGATGTAAAAAAATTAAAAATATTTGTATCAAGTATAGAAGAATATTAGTTTTTATTATAACATTTAGAACGTGTAGCATAATTTATCTTAGACTAAAATCCAAAACAATAGTTAACAAAACGTGATTTAAGGATTGACGGAATTTTAGTATTTAAAAAAAACAGAATAGAAATAAATACAAACAATATGCAATGACGGCCTTATTGCTTCAAGCAATCTCTTACAGGCAGTCTTCCAAAACAAAGAACTTAAAATATAAAAACAGAAAAGTGGAATAACGTTAAGTGCACATAACAAAAAA
>DVQM01001606.1:0-11639 GCA_018231645.1 Heliconius ricini | reverse complement strand
TTCGACGCCCCAGAAGCGTCCTTCTGGATCCCGACGATCCAATCACTGCTGCCAACGCCCAATACACAGGGAGGATTCACTCCTCAGTCTCACGTCCCACTCTACGTCGCCGTAACAGGCGGCGAGGCCAGAGATTACTGTAATATAGTAAGCAGCACCGAGCTGGTCTCGATGTTGATGCCAGGACCCCAATAGTAAATTTGCGGCTTTAAACGTAAATATTTTATTGTACTTGTAGTACTTGGTGAACAAAAGTATGTATTTCCAAAATATATATTATTTATTATACGAAATAGAATAGAATGATGATATCTTAAGCATTGATATGAGAAAACTATTGATACTAATATTTTAAAGAAAATTGGAATCAAATCCACAACTGCAACAAACAAACAATATGCCGTTTTGATACGACGGCCTCTGCTGAATTATAATTTAGAAGGTACACAATTTTTATGCTCCCTTTAAGCATATGACTCTTATTTTGGTAGGTGTAATAATATCCTCAGTAATAATATGGAAATTTGTGTAGTCCTATCGAGTCCAGTGCACCCATTTGGACTATTTAAAATTTCTACTAGAGAGCAAATAATACGTGAGTAGATAACCAAAACTAATTTCGCGATAATGTAAAGTTTTTTAAAATTCTCAGTAAATTCCAAAAATTAAATCTAGCCATTCTTAAACTTTAAGTTCCAGGAACTGTAACGAATCGAAATTAAGTCAATATTAAGTTTCCCATTCTAAAGAAAAGTATTTAAATTCATTAGCGTAATTACCTCGCTTTAGACCGACTCCCCTTGCTAGGGTGTTAACAAAGATATTAGTACTGATGAGTTTGAATTAAGGATCTGAAATTTTGGCTTTATGTATTGCGAAGGACGGGATTGCTTAATAAAATATGTAGGGAGAAAGATTTCTAGACAAAACACTTTTAAATTAAAGATTACCACAATATCTCCTGTTTGTTGACCTTTGAGAACAATTTCAACGAGGAGGGTCAAGTAGAAGATCCTTCCGAAAGACCTGTATGAGGAGGAGCCGATGTCTCTGGCTACCCCTCTAGGGACAAAGCATTAAGGTAAGAAAAAATTGTGAAAAAAGAATATAGTGAGTTAGGGCCTAGAATATTTAGAAATATCTATACTTAAATAATACCTTAGATTTGTCGCCAGAAAATACTTTTTTAAAAAACTCTACAAAGGTCTCACGTTGTGATTAATTTAATCTAGCCATGTGAATTAAAATTTTAAACAAAGCTTTAAATATTTCTTTCCGCCACTGCGACATTTAAGATGGTATATGAATCCCAAAGATGATCTTAGAAGCAACGTTTGTGTCTACTTCCATTAATGGTGTCAGCCTTACCGTAGACTTTGTTATTATGAAGTAACTCACTTTGTGGAATGTTTAGTTTAGATATAGTGCAACGTTGCGTTTCAGTACTTAGCATGGCTATAATTGTTTATGTGGAAACTTTATAGTAAAATTATTTGACCAATACTGTGTATCTTGGAGAATGAGTGAAGATAAAACTTATACTAGACACAATTTGTAGAGATTCAAATTCCACTTGTGAAACTGACTGCGAGGTTGAGTTTCGCCACTTTATACACAACATGAACTCAAGAATTCGGCGGAAAATAAGGAACGAATTGTGTAAAAACTCGATTCCGCTGACAACCATATGTGCAGGATACATCGTGAATCTATAACAAAATATCCAAAAAGAATGTACTAACATGACATCCCATTCCCTTCTCTCCAAAACATACCCATAACAATGTCCCCACAGAAGGCCACTTAACAAATCAAAATACAATTCAAAAACAATCATCAATACATCAGCTACTCTAATGATTCCGTGTAACATCACACCATATTAGCTATATCAATCACGATCCTCACAAGCAGATGGCACTGTTGGCGCTGAGCCAGCTCTCCGATTGGTCATTCAATATATTGTCCTCGTGATTTGTGACAACACTATCGCATATTGTTTATTGTGTTTATATTTGACTGTGTCTGTTTTGATAAGGTTTTGTTTGGTAATAGTTGAATAGCTTTGTTTTTTGTCGTTTTTCGTTTATCTCGCCTATAGCATGGTGAACAGAAAGAAAAGGTAGTGCTGATGCACTCCGTTTCTCATACTATCCAATTTCGCGAGACATATTAGTGGCGGTGTTGAATATTGAGTGGTGGAGTACAGCACGAAAAAATGGAAAAGGTTATTCCCCTGAGTAAGAATAAAACCCACGACTCTTCCGTTAAAACTGACTGACAAGCAAATCACTGTCTGACACTGTAGCAATGAAACTGGATAATTGTTTAATTTAATTAATTATAAATTATTCATTTTATTCATTTTTGTAAACCCCTTAGCGATTATTACAGCCTTGTGTAAAAATCAAAGATCTTATAATATTTCTACTTTAGATAGTCTACAAACAAAACAATAAACAAAACACAATTATATAGCCACTGTTTAATATAAATACAGCACTTGAAATCTACACACTACAAGGAGCGGTGCACGCGATTTTCTAATTAATAATCTATTAAATTTAATAAACAGAAATTTCGAACTACTTTCAGTCTGTTATAACAAGGTATTTCAGATTGTTTTCAGGAAAAAGATAACACTGTACTTGTAACTAGTCCTTAGCTGCGGCTACGCCCGCGTGGGCAAATGGAAATGGTTAAAAAGTGTGCCTGAGAGCTCGAGGTAACTCTGATACGTACAATATGTATTGATTTTAAAGATGAAGATTTGATATTATATTTTAAAAGATTCTCTGCATTTAAAAGAAACTGATTTACTGTTATATAATTATTCTGTGTAATATGTCTAAATTATTTATACCGTCGTGGCGCAGCGACACAGCGTCTAACTGTAAATGCAAACGTCGTCGTTACCTTTAGATCTAGATGTAGCCAAAATAGTTTTGATATTACTAAAACAGTGCCTTTATAATATCTTGTATATTCACCTAAATAATTACTTAGACAAATTTCATATCCCTAATGTGGGTATATTATTTTACATGACTTTTACATACAATATAATATATTTGTGTCAAAATGCAGTATAGTCTACTTTATGATGGGATCGTGACTTGGCAACTGACTAGCGGTGGGACCTGTCCCTTACGTGAGCGTGTTGATGTTTATTAAATATTCATTCATTCCTTTTTTTATGTAAGTTCAGGTGTCTGACTGTGAGTGATTGTTGGGGGTTCGTCTTCCTGTTGCGCTACCGTGTAGTATAACCGGGCCGGGCTCATCTGCCGTATGTCTAAAGAATCTTAGGTGAAAACGGAGATAACGAGCATAAGTTGGACCATCACAGACGAGCTGTAATATCACATATTGAGCTGCTACTGATGGTAAGTAAAAATTATTTAAATAAATACTTTCTCCTGTAATAAGAGGGAATTTATAGCTATTGCGTTTACAATGAGAGGCTGTTCCGTATTGGAACAGCCTCTCATTGTTGTTTGGCTACGTTGGTTTGCCGGGCGCCGGATTTTTAGTAAAATCTGTTATACCAAGGGCATATTCTCGAACAATTTGAGAGGATATGACCTTCGGATGCGTTGCAAAAATTAAAGAAGTTCAATGTAATAAGACAGCTGCAGTATGCTATGGAATAACTTTTTACTTATTTTAAATATAAGTAAGTGCTTAAAGAGTTATCGCTACATAGGTTTTACAATTTTAGAATTAAATTAAATAAGTGACAAAGCATTTAATATTTTTTTTTTGAAAAATATTAAAACAATTTTATTAGAAATATTTATGAAAATCCGCTACCTTCTCCGCTGCCGCTTCACAACGTATCCTAGAGTCCTAGGTAAAACAAATTGTCCTGAGGCACATCAATCATGCACCTCATTATTTACGTCTTTTTTTGCGAAGCCTACGAATTTTGTTTGTATAAAAAATATCATATTGTTATTTCGGTCTATTTTTATAACATAATAAAGAAGTTGAAGACGTTGTAGCGCAGGGGCACAAGCGTGCGACTGTTAATGCGACGAATGGTTGTGAGTGTTTTTCCCTTTCGAGAGAATGAAATATTTAATATTTTCATTTCCTTACTCTAGTAACAAAGCAAAGTGCAGCGTTAAGATCCGTCACTCAACACGCAATGCCTCAAGAATAAGGCCGAAATTAGAAGAAAAAAATGGGTTAATGGGGAAAGAGTGTCTTAACATTAAGTTTCCAGGTTTCCTGAACCTATCCTGATATGTGCTGTACACAATATGAAACTAATAAGACTTTAAATGAAGCAGAATTTGCACGTTTTTCGTACATCATAGTATAATATATTTGAATAGCTCCTGATAGATGATATTCACTAATTTAGTTAACGTAGCAGGTCTCAAGGGTCACATCGTGAAGGTCACACCATTGTTGTAAATGACTAGCAAAATCATTGTTAACCTATTGTTAAGGCATCTATATTTGCTTGTTAGTAGAAAATAGTTATTCATTGACCATAACTTATAAAATAAACGTGAAAGTAACGTACTTCATGGTTTTTAGGGTTACGTAGCCAAAGACTACTCTCTATTTCATTTAAAATGTGTAATAATCGTAAAAATCAAAGAATTTATTAGTCTGTTCTCCGTTCGTTTGTTTCTTCATTAGCCACCAGGCTTAATCTCATGAACCATAATAGTTAGTAGAAGCTATCACTGATTATGTATTTGTTGCCGATATATCAACAAATCCTATAACGATGAATAAAAGTGATATTTTTAGTTTTTATTGCGTTTTATAGATATAATGAATATGAAATCCTTTATGCGCTAGTAAAACTCTTACTTGGCTAGTTTTAATATCTGCTGCAAAAAAAAGGTAGGCAGAAGGAACTAAGTGTAACGACACACATTTCCCCACGCAACGAGTGGCGAAATACAACGCCACACTTTGTCTTCTGGCCAGAACGAGGAACTTAAAATAATTAGGAATCGAACTGACGCTATTCCACGACGAATCATAATGAATTAAATAATTTTAACACAATAAAACCCTGAGATCGGTATGCCTTTAGAAATTTCCGCAAATGAAATACGGAGTATCGTTGACAATGTCACCGGAAACATCCACATCCGCTTTCCGATTGTTCAAACCTAACTCGAATTAGATGTGACTAATGTAATTTATATGCTACAGCTGACTTATAGTGGTTGCTTAGTTGAAAAACAAATAGATAAATTTAAAAACCTATTAATAAAATACAGTAAGCCTATAGCAAAACCGAAAATCATAATATAATAAGCTTTGTGTATTTTTTCATTTCTACTATTTATTATATTCTATTTTTTCTTTCACTACTCGGGTTCCACTACTTAATTCGGGGAAAGTGGGGAACGGAGTGTCTTGACGCTAGGTACCCTTTGTCTACTCTACTATGTTGTGTATCCTGCAACATAGTAGAGTAGACAAAGGGAACCTAGCGTGCTTCAAATAAATCAGATTATCATTTTTGTGTATGTTTTTAGCTTTACGCTATCTCGCTTTTAGCAGGGTAGGCAGAGGAAAGCTAGCGTTAAGAAAGTCAACGTCACGTTTTGTGTTACGAGTGTCGGAAAATGGAAATGATTTGCTCTCCCGAGTGGGAATCAATCCCACAATCATAATGCTTACAATCAAACACTACGCCACGATGACGTCATATTATTTAAAATTATAATAGTTTTAATAAAAACTATTTACCGGGGACGTAGAAAACTGATTAAAAATTTATTTTAAAAATAGAAAAAATATATACATAAATACTTTATATAAACAAGATTCAGTTTCAGAAAATAAACTTTATGAAAAACAACGATTTCTAAGAAACAGTGAACGTCGAGCACTATTTAAGTCTTAAAAGTAGACTTTTAATAGAACTTCTATTTAAAAAGCTTAGTCTCAAAAACTAAAAAAACATGAAGAATGAAAGCTCCGCTTATTTTTTTCTTTATTTTCATATAAAACTACAGTTTTATTCTAATTCTAGTATGCGAAGTTTGTAGGTTCAATATTTCTATTTTATAATATGTTTCTTAGCTTCACATGAGGACATCGTGGCACAGGAGCATAAGTGTGCGAGTGTTAACGTGATATTTATTCAATAGTGTAAGTTCAATACCTACTTGGGGAATGAAATATGTTTTCATTTCCTCGCTTGTACTAATGAGGCAAAGCGCCGTCTTGAATCAACACGATACTTCAAAAATTCAAAGGTTTCCAGGTTTCATCTGCCTTCCCTACTATGTGCGGGATACAGCGTGAAGCTATTTTTTGCTTCCTTTTCTCAGCTTTACGCTTTCTCCGCATAAAGCAGATTAAGTAGAGCGGTCTTGCTGTTTAATTCATTAAACCTTTAATTTCTATGTCCTGTACACGCAAAATCTTGAAAATTAGGTGGAAAGTTAGAAACGGGAACCATTCTATATATGGGATATTGTATTCCAGTAAAGCGATAATAACAAGTATTAATTATACTTGTGATTATTGATTTTTAGTAGTATACGACATGGTTTTAGTAGCATTTTGGAGTCTGAACAATTTAAATTAGGTTCCACCAACAAGTAGCACATATGAAAATAGAAGACAATAAAAAACAAGTAATCATTAAGTAAACACACAAGAATAAACAAAAAAATAACCCACAGGTAAACACAACTGATATACGCCCAGAGGTGTCAGATCGATATCATTCGAAGAATCTACCAATTAAATTGAAAGGAATAACGAGATTCTATAGAGTTAATAACGTTTAGAAATCGTATTATAATTAATTGCTTAAATAATTTTATGAAATAAATCAGTAAGATTTACTAATGTTTCATCATCACCAAGTTCTGCCACTTTATACGTAGTTTCTTTAAGATTCTAGGTTCCCTACCCTATGCAGGAAACGGCGTGAAGCTTTTATTAATAATTATTAATGTCAGAAAATGTACGTTTGACCACAAAACTTGAAGATTACCAAACAATTTTAGATGGAATTCAATATGCAATAAACTCTATGATATAGATCAGAATACGCAAATATTTTTTGTTTAAGTGATTTAATTGACATTTCGGAAATTCATTTTAAATTGTACCTATATAAGCTTTAAGCAAAAATAACTTGTCGATAAACACTGTTTATCAACGTTCCAACATATTAAATAAGTGTCAAATTAAAAAAATATTATAATCTGACGCTTCTATAACTACTGCGTACTTCTTGGCTATATATATCAAAGGAGATGCAATCGACAGTTCTAATTAAAATAAATGACCCATTTACATATTTACTGAGATTTAGTACAAATGGTATATGTACTCGTATGTAGGTGTCACTGCCACTACACTCTAAGAATACTACCTTTTCTCTTTGCTTTTTCTTATTTTATAGTTTTACGTGTATAAGTTTAGCACAGTTTATTTCACTTATTTACGGATTAAATGTATAATTTAAATTTAGAAGAATAAAAAAATAAATAAAGGAGATGGACAGAAGACATCAATACAACAAATAAAACACACTGACGTATAGACTTAAATTAATATTGCCAGTCAACATTTACATTAGATATACTCACATAATCGCAAATATTAAAAAGTTAAGATCGACAATAAAAATAGAGAGATACAAGTGATAAAAAATACAGAAGTATTTAGAAACATTAAAAGCAAAAAAAGTGCAGAATTTCCATAAATTACAATATAACATTTTTTTTAAATGCAGCTTATTCGTATCGCAGTGCGTTGACTTCCTACAATTCAACAGTTGTCCACCAGCCCACTCGGAGAAGTGACTGCTTTTGGTTTACTCGCTCTGGTAGACATAGCGTTGAGTTTCACTACTCAACAAGCAATTTCTCAAAAACTAGGCAAAAAGAACGTGTCTTGAAATAGCTTCCTTTTGCCCACCTTGCTATGCGAAAAGTACCTGATTTTTTTTTACGACGCCTTATATGTTTGAGAATAAAAATATATTTAAAAGAAAAACAGATTTTCCTGCGAAAAAATAAAAAACACGCGAACGCAAACAATTAACGCTCTACCAATTAATTAAATAAGAATAAAGTATAAAGAAAATACGATAAAATATGTTACTTTTATAATTTTAAAAAAAGCGTTATTGGTAGAACACTCTAATAAATTTAAAAAAATACAATAGTGCCTTATACGATTTTTTTTAAATGATGTACGATTCACATAAAAAACATATAACTGCAATTCATTAACAAAAACTAATTAGTACTAATTTAATTAAAGGTGATTGCGGCACAAATTTTTAAGGCAATCATGGTCTACACCCCTCTGTCACATGTGTAATTCTTTAAAAAAGATACATTAAAACGTTGTATCACGTTTCCATGTTACCCATAGTACTGGCGGTCACAGTTACCTCTGGTACTTACAAAACAATACTACTGCCATTGAAGCAGGTGAAACCGCAGATAAATTTAGTCATGCGTAATTTAAAGATAGATAAATAATGTATTTTTTTTTAAAACAGTGAAGTCATTATTTTTTGTGTTTGTTATACTTACGCTTAAGCCCGTCCATTGGACCACACATATTTTTTACTCGAATATTATTGATAGCAACTTTTTCTCGAAGTTGACAGGAGGATGGAGCTATTAATTAAAATCGTTAACCACAAAGGATACCGTTTATTTCGTTTCGGTATAACGAATTGTGGTGGACAGTTAAATTATCTTGATGAATATAATTTATATTTATTTTTTAAATTATAATTTACGTATTAGTCTGGTGGTTTGTGAGAGTTGTTAAGAGGCCGTCGGTTTGATTCTTGAATGCTTAATGTTGTAAAATATCTAGTTGGATGTTGTAGTATATTTCTAGTTAATAATATCTTTCTATATTATTTCTAGTTTTAATTTCAAAATAATAGGTTTTATTGTTTCTTTTATTTCAACGAATAAATATAAAACAAAAGACGCCCTTGTTTTTAAGCAAGGCTTTATCTGCTGGATGCTAGAAATCCAAAAGTTAGTTATTTAAAAAATATACTTTCTGAGGAGCGGAACTCAAACTCACCGCAAATATTTTGTTTCAAGAAACAAAATCAAATGGAGAGGTTCCCCTGAGCAACAATCGAATTAGTTACTACCTCGTGTGAAATTATTTAGATCACAGACGAATATTTTTCATGTTGTATAACCAAATTTAATGCATTATTCTATAATTATTTCATTATAAATGAATAATTTTGATCATATCCATGCGTCTCTCGTGGGTATTGAAATAATTTCAAAATAAAATTATACAAGCTCTCCTGAGCGTCGCCTCAAACGTCAAAACGTTCACGCCGTATTTAACGCCGCCATTTTGAAATGCGTTCGGCTTAATTAAAAAACTGTTGATTTTTTGTACTGGTTTACGCATTTGTTTTTTAATGTTAAGAAGATGTTTTATATTACTTAGTTTTTCTTATAAAATAGTATTATATGTTTTTTCTAGAGATATCCAATTTAGCTACTTCTAATTATTAACAATATAAATTTAACACAAAACTTTGAAATCTTCACAAAATTAAAAAAATATATATAATAAGTTTCTATATATAATTCTGTTTACCATGAGAGCTACACCAGGGTGTACCTAAGCACCAGGTGCTTTAAATTTAAACCTTTTTTTCTACACTCGTAAACTTACAAGACAAAAACTATGAAGCTAAGACAAATTACTCAGACCACCCGTTCTTAGTTCTAATTGGATAGTAAACAATCGATTGTATGTGAAATTGAACAATTTTCTCAACGATTTAATTAAAGTAATGAGGAAGGGGTAAATAAATATGTCATTTGCAATGTTTTTACGACTCGAGTCGTAAATTTTAAGGGATTACTTGTCAGCCTTCTTGGTTACTTTTGTTTTGGGCCAATGATAAATGAGCTGTATATGCGGTATATTGGTATTGTAATTTAAGTGTTGGGGCTCTCCATACATTTTTTTTAGTACTGCAATTACAAAGCCAGACTTTAAAAAATACGTATAAATATTTGATTATAAGTAAAAAGGCGGCGTTGAGTTCTGCTACTTAATATTGTAGTGTAATTTAGGTATACGGGCTCTGTTTTTATTGAGTTAAGAAAAATATTTGATTATATATTGTATGCGCGACGTTAAGTCTCAAAAATTGGACGGAAATTCTCTTCTGTCTTACCACTAGATTCTCTCTCTACCTTCTATATGCGGTTTACAGCACGAAGTTAAATAAAAAAATATAAATAAAATTAAAAAATGAATCGTAAGATACAGTTATGTTATTAATAGCGCCCGTATTTCAAATCTTAACATGCTGATATTTTAGGAGAATTAAGATTATTGTGTCAGATTGAATGGAAAAGTTGTATTAGGTATGGTAAAAATATCTATAAATATATATAATAAATATAAAGTACCTACATATATTTTCAGGTACTTGTTACACCTAAGTTTACTAATTATAATAATCTTAATCCCCAATGAGGCCTATAACACTGTGAATTGAATCCTCGAGATATGTGAAAAACATAAACAAACAAAATCGTATTCCTTAGCAGTATACAAAGAAAAAACTTTTATTCCCTATTCTAAAAGATCAAAGATCAGGAGGAAATCGTACTATCGACGAGGAATAACCAATTCACAGTCGATAAATCATTATTTATTGAAGCGAATTACTTAATCGAGATTCTGTAAATTGTTCGGAAGAATCTTTAGATGCGATACGAATACAAGTTGTTGTATTATGATTAATATTAGATTTATTTATTTTTTCACTTTTTACGCTGTAGTCCGTATGAAGCGTAGTGTCAAAGCACTTCTTTGTTTATTTCCATTGCTATCGGACATTGCCGAATCTATTAGGAGTAGTTGAAACTTGGTAAGTAAATATATTCTTTTAACTTCTCTAAAATGAAAAAAAATATAACAATATAAATAGTAAAACTATCACAAAATAACCTATATATATGAACTGAATGATTTTTTAAACAACACTCTCTCGCGTGACCTTTTCAAAAAACAATCGAAATCCACACAAAAATAAAAAGCAAATCGGTATATAAACGTATTGAGGTCGAAAATGTTAGTATCGCGTGCACCCGCTACATTAGCAGGTAAGCACGGAAGGTATAGCTGAACTATGTGCGCTAGTCTACTGTGTCTTAAACATCTCTTAAAAGCACGTTTTGCGTTGATTATCTACTATTTGAATAGATAAGCTTCACGCTGTATCCCGTATAAAGCAGGATAAACAGAGAAAATATAGTGACAAATTAATTGTATTGTTACCAGTCACGACATGAAAAATAATTTACCTCGAGTAGTAATCGAACACACAACGGTCATGTTTACTATTAGATATTATGCCGCTGCACTGTAATATTCAGTCAAACCTGACGGCCTTGACTGAATATTTATACGTGTAAATATTACATTCATAATGAAAGTGTAGTTTTTAATTTTAATTTGCATTTAAAAAAAATATAATTTACAAACATTTTGACGCTGCTTCGTTCCGGTGCAAAAATGGAAATTACTAATAGTTCAAGATCTTGGGCCACCAGACCTATGTCATTTTAAAAAAGCTGCAATTTTGAGGACTATTCGTCATATATATATATATATATATATAT
>DVQM01001605.1:0-11639 GCA_018231645.1 Heliconius ricini | reverse complement strand
CCTGCTCGTCGGTGGCGTTGCTATCTTTGCGTTCCTTCGTGTTGTCGTGTATATCTCCCATAGGAAACGACCCCGGCCACGTTTCTATGTCGAAATCGTTCATAAATTGCTGGTCGGCGGGACTCATAGGTGACCGATATCTCGTATCCGACGTCGAAGATTCACCATTTGATACAGAAGACATGAGTGGGCCACCGAGCGACGGGCGCGAGCCTCCTGCTTCGAGTAGATCCACATCGTCTTCTCCGAGCACGGTGTTCGTGGACATTATGAAGTCAGGCTCACCGACGGTAGGAAAATGTCGTGTCTGAGCACTCACTCTGATGATGGGAGCGTCAGCTGCTAGTCGCAATCGATAAGGATCGCTTATCACCAGGTGTCCGGCCCTGCCGACAACCTCCTGAAGATGCGTCAACACGTGCGCACGATCTGCACTATCTACGAGATCCAAGTATCGAGTGCCGACAAGCGTTATAGAAGAGTTTATACAGTTTTCGACACCGGATAGATCACAAGCTGAAAACCAATAGGTAGATTAAAAAATTGTCAGCACAAATATATATATGTATAACTCTCTCAAAGAGTAGAATGGTATTTCCTTACATAAAATATTGAAGTTACAGTCCAATCTGAAAACGATGGTGGGTCCGCTGTCGTTGGAGATAGCGGCCGACTCACAGCGCCGAATGACGCACATGACGGAGCCGGCCTCCTCCGTGGAAGAGCCGCGTACTGGCGCAGCGTGTATCACAGTGTCCACAAACCTATATTACATAACCAAATATTATACAAGTTAAATGTTGTTTATAACCAATTATTCTCTTTATACCGATGCAACAGAAATAGCAATTTACTAATGTATTATGAAGTTTTACATTTTATTGTCACGACTTCATAATCACAATATATCAATAAATCGAAACAATACAATATATTTGGATTGACATTTATATTATTTATTTAAAGAAAAAATATTTATCAGCCAATTACTTGAAATATGAACTTTACCAGTAGTAGGAATATAACGTAAGCATACAAACCTACTACCATCTGGAACATTTGAGTCTTTTATGAGAAGGCGGGCGTGGATGTACTGAAATTTGTTTGAGTCTCCGGAGTTCCAACTAATGTTTTGAATATTCCTGAGCAGTGGTTTTATTTTGGCGTGATCGTCAGCATGCAAAAGTGAAAATATAGATTTCTTATACAATTCTGTTCTTTCTGAAAGAACAAGATCTTTAATGTTTTCTGTCACGCACTCAATTTCGCCTTTCGAATTAATTTCCATTAATATGAAACCCAGGACGCCGGTATAATGTTTTATTGCCTGAAATAATTTTGCAAATTATAAAACCATATCAAGTGCAATTATACTACACGTATCAGTCATAAAAGATGACGACGAGATTGATTCTAAATTAAATTTCAACATTTATGATCCAGTGATTTAAAGTAAATATGAAATAGAAGAAAAGAATAACCTCAATGAGAGTACTCAGCTCAGAGTACTGAATACCCGAAGACGGTGCTTGTGGCTGAGTGGAGCTGATTTCGCCTGCTTGTACGGGCGAGATACATTGAGATGCACGCAATGGACAGTCGCCAGGGCAGTCTTGCCGCCGCTGTAACAAGTCCTCGATCTGCCTAGTAGCTTCTCGTACTATTCCGTTCTTGTCTGGCTGCTTCACTTCAGCTAGACAAGTCTCTAACAGCTCCTCTAATTGATTTATAACCTCGTTTTCCAACTCTCGGCGCCTCTTTTCGTTATGACACTTGCTTCTGTAAATATGAAATAAAATTCATCCGTAAAATATCGTTGAAGCCGTCGTGGCGCAGTGTGACATAGTATGTTTGAGTGAGTTCCTCCACCCGAGAAGCAATGTATCGAAAATTGACCAGAAACTGGGACAAGGGGAAATCATGATGCTAACATCAATTAATTAAATAAAAGTTCAATAAGAGAGGAGAAGGAATTTTGTTTTCTTTAGACCTTATTTGTCTTATCCATATTCTGGCATAATGCAAATGCATAATGTAAAGTTTATTTTTTTTAGAGATGGCAAAAAAAATCGTCAATATTTTAATAACCTTCTTTAAAAAATTATGTAAAACCATACAATAGAAAATTTTCGTTTCAATTTTATCATATCATCTGTTTACATCTATTTACCAACCAATTCATGTTAAAAAAAATGCAATGCTATTAAATCAATTTATGGTGACTTTTACCGATTTACTTAAAAACTGTAAAAAAAATAAATGTCAATATGAAGGCATCGAATATTTAATAATTAGGTAGATTTATTATAAGGTTACACAATAAAATATTATTAAAACTAGATAATTATATGGCTACATAATGTAATATTAATAAAGTATAAAATATTATTAAATAATATTAATATTTTTTATCATTGAACCGCGAGTTAATACTTTAGTAGCGATTGTAATGGATTGAAAAATTTATTTGATTGTACATTCATCAATCATCATTTTATGAAACACTAAAAAGCTGAAGTGGGATTTTGTACCCTTATAATATTTTTATGAATATATTATGGCAGATAGCAATAGCAGAGTTAATGTTGTGTATGTCCAGGCGGCGGGGTAAAAAGCTGGAATCGCACAATGTGTATTTTACACGAATCATTGCGAACTGCTATTACTATTGTACCCTTCAAAACTCGTAAACTATTCAATCTACGTACATTAAATTTAACCATACTTATAAAAACCTCCTAACTTTGAAAGAATTTCTTAATTTAGTTAAAAACCATTTCTTTTAATGACTCACTCTCTCATTAAAAATCTAAATCCACTTCTAAATTAACTAGAAACTTCATATTTGGTACCAAGATTGACTATTATATACACAGGAAACAATATGAAATCTGAAAATATTGATTATATAAAATCTGAAATGTTTGGTATCCCATCAAAAATATAATGTGAAATGAGAGCCAAGTTCAGTTCACAAACAAATATGCCGAGTTTTATGGTCTTTGTGATGTAACTCAAGCTCAAAATTTGACTTGGCTATTTTTTTCACCAAGAATACTCATTGAAAATATAACAAAACCTGTTCGTAAAAAATTGACGCGCCCGTGTCTTTTTTGTTGGAATGGTTAACATAGTTGATGTTGATGTGGTCGCACAAATCACAATGAATCCTATTGTTAAAAAATATAGTTTCACGTTGTATCCCGTACACAGCAAGGGTAGGCAGGGTTAGGCAGGGGCGACCCAGTGTTAAGGAGCGTTCCCCACTTACAGCTTAATTCCAGGGACATTCCGTACTGAGTGGCGGAATTCAACGCCGCGCACAACCAATCGCATTTACAGTCGCACACTTGTGCCCCTACTCACCGACTGGCCTCTGGCCTTGTTATCAATATAATATGTCCTCGCTGACTCTTAGTTCGCGGATATATCAGCGGCTTTGCGTAAAGTTTTTCTAGTGTTGGGAGCCAAGACCCTTCGTGTACAGTCAGACACGTAGAGAATGTTACGGTGGTAAAAACGAATTACACATGGTTACAAAATCATCAAAACTTCTCTTTGTGTTATTTTATGGTATTGGATCATTCTAAAAAATTTCTTGAAAATGCTAACATAGAATCGCAACAAGGCGCTTGGGTTTTTGTTATTATTTATCGACTTAGAAAAACATGCTTGTTAATTTGATATGTGATATAGTTTGGAAATTAATAATATTTGAATATGAATCGAAGCACATATGCTAAATTTCCAAACTTGGCCCATAAATTCAAATCGATTGTTAATCAAAAATCAAATCGATTTGATCCTTTTTTATTCAAATGAGTTACACTCTAATTTGACGAACAGTCAAGTTTTATCATAATCGGTTCAACAATTTTTGGGATATGGAATATGGTATTGGGTATATCTCAAATACAGGTACCTAAGTAATTGAAAAAATACGCATATCAAATGTACAGTAACTTAATAAACGCGAAAAGAACTAAAATGACTTTAAATGTAATTTGCGTGTAATTACAACATAATAGACTAACTCACGAAAAATATTTTGGAGGAATAGCGTGTCAAAACAAGTTATTAATCTAGAATCACAGAACGTAATTGTTTCCTGCTCTTATACAGTTTGTGCCCGATTGCGCGTTAAGCTTATAAGATAGAGAAATATAAAAACATTCAAATAAATTATACAATATCTCCTAAAAGCTTTTATATAAGTATAATCCTAGTTCACAGAAGGTAAAATGCACAAAAGTAATTAAAACTGTATCTTATCTTCCGCTTTTGGATATTCTGATGAAAATATATTAAGAAGTAAAAACTATGAAGCAAAGGACTACTTATAAAATTTATTACCTACCATCTTTTTGTCTTTACACAGTATTAAACAAGTTTCTTTCCATTGATGCATGTTTTTACTAAAATTTATTTTTTTAATAATTAGATAAATATAATTTAGATAATTTTATGCGGGTGGTTTACATATTATAATGGAGAATTCCTAAGAATATTGTAGATTTTAATGTGATATAGTAAAAAACATAATATCCCAAAATTTCATTAAAGGAAAAAAATACTTAACGTACCTAACCGTGTTGTTAATGATGAGAGTCAAAAAGCCTTTCTAAATGTATGATCGCGTTATTCGTTCGGAATGTCCAGGACAAGGTTGAGTGACACTCTCTACATGGCTTTATTTCTAGAAAACTCTTATGAAATGGGAGAGATATTAAATAAAATTTAATGTGTATTAAATAAAAAAGATATAAGTACAATATACTAATAAGTAATTATGTTGAAGAGAGTATAATCCACAGAGGTGATTTATATCTGTAAGGAGGCAATAGAAACAGCTAAACATTTGTTGGTTTAGCTTAGGGTACTCCTTGTTAGGTCAGTCAAGTGCACGTCGTCACGACGCTAAATAAACATCATTTATGGGACAGTTAAGGTTCCATTAGCAACTGCACATTAAAATGCAATAACCAAATTATACAATTTTTAAGAGAAATCCTAACTAAACTATTAAAAAATGAACTGTTACGATAGAGGAAATTGAGAGACAATACAAGCCCTTCCTTGAGGATACTGTTATCGTATCATTATACAGGAAATTTCCATTTCTCTAAAAGTTTTAAACGTGTAACACAGGAGCAAGTATCCCTAAAGATATTTTTCAATTAATATTTTGATTTGATTGATTATTTAAATTACAGAATATGGACATTTCAAGTGAGAGTGAAAGGTTGGAACTTACATACTATACCATGACCAAAACATATCTTGTTTTTTATTTAAATAAGCTTCGTCAACAATCTTCAGATAAAAAATGTAAATATATTCCATTCCGATAGATACAGAAATATATGACAATTATCAACTATGTGATATTTACATAGCTTTTTAGGAATATGATAGTTTGCTTACGATTATGCATAATAAAATTAAAACCAAAAAAATATATAAAGCTACAATCAAACTCTGCGAGCTCGCTGAAATCGCTCGTTTTTTGATTTTTAATTTAAAAAAAAAAGGGCTTATATAAAAAATTGAAACAATGACTATGTGGGTTACGTTTTTTCAAATACCAACTATATTACTGATTACTATCTGAATATATACTTTTTTCGTATGATTCATCGTAACAAAATTTATTCTAAAACAACTAAAAATATTTTAAAACACTGCAAACCTAATTGAGGTATATAAAGTAATAAACAAAATCTTCAACAAATTCGTTTTTAAGTCGCTAATACGTACTGTTGAGATTTATTGTCTGACGACTTTTTTCTTGTCTTCTTACCCGACGCAGTCACGCTCATCTTGCCCTGCATCCCCCTCCATGTGTCTCCCAGTTGGAGGTCACAGGATTCAATTCTACAGGAGCAGCAAACAAACGTTCCATTAATATTTAATGATATGTGTTGTATATATTGATTTGAAGAATCAAATACTTATTTTTCTATGGATGACATAATAGCCCACAATTAATACGGAAGGAAGTAAGCCTTATTAAATAGCTGTACCACTTTTATGAACCATAGATTTCAATTGACCTTGTCTATATAATTTGTTAGCAACCGTAGATACTTTTAAAATGTGCAAATACTTTAATTGAAACTTATCGATGAATAATAAATAGTACGACGAACAAGCTCATTGTTACTACAACTCAGTGTGCTCATTAACTGCTACCATTCCCATGAAAATATTTATCTAGTATACTATGTTTATATTACTGTTTAGGTTTAAAATGTGGTAGGGATAAAATAATTATGAAGTTACAACGGCACATACTATATATACGGCTGATCTGAATTTCATACTTTAGAATAGGTAGCCTAGGTAGACTAGGAACACGTACACTTAATATGAAAGTAACAAAGTTATCAATTACATTGTAATCATTAAGGAACAGCTATCAAGCAATAGTATGTTCACGTCGACGATACCCATGCCGAATGCCAAGTACAGAATGGCTCAATGCGAAAGCGGGACAGAGATATCAAACGACGCCTACCGAGGAGCCCCGCAACGCAACCTCACTGTGACGGGCGACCGCGCAACCTTGAAATAATAATGCTCAGAATATCAACGCGCCATGATTGACCAAAAATATTAATATAGAGTAATATACAAGAGTACGCAATTACATCATTTAATCGAATTCAAATCTCATATCAATAGTAAAGCATTTCTTTTAATTGAAATAA
Organism: Heliconius ricini; assembly: GCA_018231645.1. Taxonomy (NCBI): domain Eukaryota; kingdom Metazoa; phylum Arthropoda; class Insecta; order Lepidoptera; family Nymphalidae; genus Heliconius; species Heliconius ricini. The sequence continues at coordinate 4,929 of DVQM01001605.1, read as the reverse complement.
TTGCAAAATAATTATTTTCTGTAGCTTAAACACGTAAATTATTTGCTTTAGTTATCAGAATATTTACGAATAGAAAGTTCTTTATATATTAAGTTAAAGGTAAAAATTAGTGAAAGTTAGGTATTGAAAGTTATGCGAAGATATCGGTTTCATTTGTTGCTCAAGAGCCGGGGCTATTCGTCATCCATAAAAGTGATCTTTAAAATAAACGATTACAGTGTAGAATAAATTATGCATTAAATACTATAATACTAGTAGGCTGAAGTCTCAAATAACGTTAATGGTATTTGTTGTCTGTCAGTTTTTATATATTTTTAATACTAACATTTTTTTTCATTTTTTTTTAAATTGTCAATTCTATTATATTTCAAGGGATTTATGGTTTCTAGACTAACAGACATTTGTACGGTAACTAACAAAATATTTACAAACGTTTCATCAGTGCAGAAGTTCAACGTAAAAGATAAATATCATCTTATCGTAATCAACATAACACTTTCTTTTTCGTTCCAACTAAACTAAGTCAAAAGTATTATACCTACCTTTGATTTTAACTAGCGAATACTTAATTTATATGAAATTATTTAATTTTCTTACGCGATCATGCTAGCATAATTTACATATAACCAAATTTTTAACGAGTTTTAAAAATTCCAATATGCATTTTTTGCCTTTAGATTGTAACCTATATCTGTACTAAATTGTATTGGGATTCGTTTTATTATTAAGAGTAAATTAATGCAATATGAAGCAGGCAGAAGAACGAAATGTATTAGCATCAGTTCAGTATACTTTTTAATGTTTAGTTTAGAGGACTTACATCGAACATAGAATCACTATCTACTATCGTAGGTATAATACGTCTCACAAGTCATTAATAAAACTTTAAAAATAATGTTATACATCTTTACTAAGAATCTTCTTCTACCTAGCATTAGTACTGGCTTTTGTTGCCAACTTGCCAGGGTTTACGTTCTGACTCTATGTACTCTTTGTCTGGTCTTCGAAATCCTCGGTTTTTATCTGTTTGCTTTCATATGCTGCATCAAGACATCCAGCCATCGTTCTGTTTTATGTACGACTACGGACACCGGGGAGACCGGGGAGATTTCGACAAAAATTTTAGGCCGGCGTACAACGTGCTCACACCATCTCTGGCGACGCTCTTGGAGCCCTTACGTTACTGACCCCAATAGGACCAAGTTAATATGTTCCGTAGGCAGTCAGACCCCGTTACGCCACATACGATTTCCTCCACCTCTCATCTTCATTTTGTGTCGTAAAGCTCATAGGTATGCAGAGATAGTGCTTGCCAGCATTCACTGTCGTATAAATTGAAAATAAAAAAATTGATAGTACCATGCTTTTATATATTATTAGCCTCTTGAGCTTACGCGATACTGCAGACCACGCCAATGACCTCTCGCCATTTGGCAGCGTTTTATTCGACTTGGACTTCGTGATCGATGTCTCTGAACTCACGCATAACGAAACCAAGGTACCTCCTAAACTTTTCCGATTTCCAAATATATGGAAAGGGCCTGATTCAGGCTCCCGCAAACCATGTCTTTTTCTACGACATTTGGTTTACAACCGCCTTTCAAGCCTATCAGACGTTTATTTTGCGCTCTAGCATAAATCTGTTCTGTCATTAAGTGCCATGACAACGGCATACATCATCGGCCTTGAAGACTGGTCATGTATGAGAGCCGAGACAAGGTGAATAACCAATATAATCTGAAAGAATTTAGTGTTAGCTACCGCGGTCCTAACCACAGAAGCCGAATCATGGTACATATCTCTTATAATTTAAATATAGGCATCAGAGATCTCTTGAGTCCTGATTGCCCACCAGGTACACCGACGAATCACACAGTCAAAGAGTTTTTGCAGATCTCAAAATGCCACAGACAGAGCTCTCTTCTTTTCCCTCTATGACTCCACTAAAGTTCTAAGGACAAAAATGGCATGCAAAATTCCTAATCCTGAATGAAATTTATATTAAAATTCAAAGGCATCATGCTCTAGGCAGATCCCAAGGTCGCTCATGCACTCGAAGAGTCATTACACCACTTTTCCTTTCTCCCTGAACTAGATTGTTCTAAATCTAAATTATTTGCGGGAGGCTGTCAAGGAGAAATGGCGTGGCAAAATGGGGGCTGGAGTCCTGTTTCGTACTGTTGGCACGACAACGCGCCGACTCACAAAGCTGCAGTTGCCATGGCTGCCATCCAAAAAGCGGGCTTTGAGCTGATGGAATTCTATGTTTTAAAAAGAGGTGGACTACACATATCTATTAAAAATAGCAATGGTTCATATACACTTATTTTGCTTTTGTTAGAGATTATATAATGGGAGGGGATATAAGGACATATAATGTATCCTTATTTTTAAGCAACGGTTATGTCTTATGGGTAATATTATAAGCAAAAATCTACTTTCAGTAAATATAATTGTGTCATGTTAAATATATATACGTACTAGTATTTTTAGAAGCCTAATAGGTAACCTTTAAAAAAATATGAAAGTAACAAAATCTATTATATAATTATATTATAATTACCGATAACGATACTTTAACCTAAGCAAGAAGATAAACACTGTCTTTATGTAATCTATTAACCTAACTGCGTAATCATCGCACAACTTAATAAAATAATGCAACCATAGGAGTAAAACTTAAATCGATAGTGGTGTATCGATAGGTGTATCGATAACTTTATGACGAATTTCAATCCATCTTGACGGGATGACGTAGAGTTAGCACATTCGTACATCTAGATCTGTAACACTTTTATGTTACAAAGGAGGTATGGGGGTACAATTCGAGTAATTCCAATAAGATATTAATATAGATATTTTTAATCTTTGGTAAGGTCTTCGTTAATGGACGTTTAAAAAAAAACTTAAAAACATCCTTTTATGAAAAAAAAAAAATATAATACTAAAAAGTAAAAAATAATTATACAAAGTAAAAAATAATTATACGCACGCACAGCCGTAGTAACTGTTGTGCGTAGAAACGTAAAGCTTGGACAGATGTTTATTTTTATAATCTGGACGTCCACTAAGGAGGGATTTTGAAAAATTTTAACCCTTTAAGGGATGAAATAGGGGTTGAAAGTTTATATGGATTTTTTTAAAACAGCACCGATTTTTATAAAATTTAAAATTTAGACTCTTTGAAATATTTCATTGAACACGTGTTTCAAGGCTTTTTAGAATTCACCCTCTAAGGGTTCAAATAAGGGGTTGAAAGTTTATATGGAAAAATTTTTAAATCGCCACCGATTTTTATAAAAATTTAAATTCAGACAGTAAAAGATATTTTATTGAACACGTGTTTTGTTTTTTTTATTAGAATTCACACCTAAGGTTGCAAATAAGAAGGCAAAGCTGCGCGCGCCCGCTAGTTTATTATATATTAAAATAGCTGTATACTATGGTATAATTACTTTTAACTTATTAGTTACCTATTTTATACACGTGTATTTTAGTTTTTTAAACTTAGCTTTAAGCTAAGTTTAAAAAACTAAAATACACGTGTTGTTTATGCAGCAGGGTAATCAGTCAGAGCGAAGCGTCAAACGTTACGGTCTCTTCATACCTCTATCGCCTGGTCTATTGCCATCAACCTCTTCATACATGTCCTCCGGGGGGTTCTCATGCTTTTCACGTGACCTTCCCCACGTATCTTTGATTCTGTGTTTTCGGACGTCAACCGAGGTCTCCTCCTACTTCTCTTATCGCTCACTTTTCCATCACAAATCTTTTTTGCCATTCTTTCATCACTCATTCATTTAACCTGCCCAAACTAGCTGTGCATGTTCTTCTTCATTCTCACCATGACATCTTCACTAGTACCTGCCATTCAATCAGTTCAATCAGCTCAGCCGACTCCACATAAATCTTACGAAGCAATCGCATCTCTACGGCATTCACCTTTCTTTCATTCTTCTTCTATACCCACGTTGATATTATTTTTCTTTGAAGCTATTATTTATTTATATTTTTTTAGTTAGATTTTTTAATATATTAAACGTATTTTAGTTCCCGCCGACCTTCAATCCGGAAATTAGTACGGGACCCTCGGTAAGGGAGTCCTACTCGCACTTGACCGGTGTTTTTTTCATGTTATTGCATTACCATCGGGGCTTGATAAGTATGCAAAATTTCAAATTAATCCGATCTTTCAAAGTCAGTCAAAATCACGCTCAAAGTTCACGTTACAAACGTTTACATACATATATTTGAAACTAATAAAAGCGTGTTCAAAAGCAGTCTTGAAAAAGAATAAAAAGTTACATGTAGTTGGTACTTATATATCAATAAAAAATGCGAATATTTAAGAGATTTTAATCTTTTTCCTATTTTTGTTTATGCTAATAGTGTATTTTGTAACTATTGCATTTTGTTTGCAAGTTGCGCATAATTTATATTATAAGCAATTAATAAATAAGAGAGTATACTTTAAAATAAAAAAAATATAAGCGTATATGCTACGTAACTTGTTAAGTATATGGTTAAGCAAAATGAAATAATGTGTCGCAATGCGAAGATACAAGATAAATGAATCAAGCTAAAGAAATGAAAGTAATACGTCATTAACGGTTTCAATAAATCGTCATATCAAAGTATTTTGTGAAAAAAGTGAAGCTGAAAGTATTTTAGACTAATAGTCTAAAATACCTAACTTACTAATAAACATAATTTCATAAGATATTAACTATTTTAAGATACGACCACTATAATATTATGACATAATGGTTTCATCAACATTTGCCTTCATTTTGGTTTTCTGTAAGTATATATCAAAATATATTTGTCCTAGTCTTGGGGCCAGTCGTGGCGCAGGGGCACAAAGTGTGACTTTTAAACCGACTGGTTGTGGGTTCGATCCCCATTCGAGGAGATGAAATATTTACTTAA
>DVQM01001604.1:0-11640 GCA_018231645.1 Heliconius ricini | reverse complement strand
ACACTAAAAAGTTACTTAGGTTAATTTCTCGAACAACCATTTTAATACGTAATTTTAAATTTTACTCTACCATGAACATCTTATAATATGATAAAGGTCCAATCATCCTTATTTATTCTTTAATATATCAATATTATACTATATAAAATAAAAAAGTTAAAAAGTACATTTTACTTTGTTTACATTCGTCTGTAGCGTCAATGTCAATTGTCAACCGTCAGGCTTATTCCATATGCACGTCTTCTGTAGTGTTTGTTGTCAGTTTCTATTATTGAACATTACATTTTATCCTACATAAAATTTAAAAAATACATTTATTTAACAATTATAATAATAATAGCCTCTTTATTCAGACATTACACTCATGCTACAGTATTAAACATTTATAGATAATACAAATTTTGCCGCTGTATAATAAGAATTATAGAATTGTAACTTTCTTCTTAAAGATTAATTTATGTCTGTTATTTTATATCTGTATGCCTATTGGCAAAGGCCTCCCCCAATTGCCTCCATTTTTCTCTATTGTTTGCTGCCCTGGTCCATATACCGCCCGCTACTAACTTTATATCTATACTACCCATCTCCTGGGTGGTCTAATACAAATTTTATTCATCACTATTGACAAATTTAATAATGTTACGTAACGAAATGTAAGTTTGTTACCAAATTTCACATCATAGCTTTTGTGCACATTTTACAACATACCTTCGCTATAAATTTAATTTAATAAACAAAATCGGTATTTGTTCCAATATGTTCGTAGGCCCTTATAACTTATTAAGGTTTATGGGTGTCTGGCGGGGGGCTAGAATAATGCTTAGTAAATGTCTAGCAATCGATAACATAATTTTATAATATGACTCCAAGAAAATAAAAAAACAATTGAACTTTATAATTTAATGCGAGCACCTTATTTATTAAGATCTACCAAAAAAAACACCCTCCAAACTAGGTAAGTACTTACCTGTATTGGGTAGAAATTTTCGGGTTTTATAACATTATTATGTTATATATAATATAACATAACGAATTTCTGGTTGGGGCCGACTTTTAAATCATGAAGAAATTAACAAATTTATAAAAATGCTATCAAATGTTATAATATATTCTGACAATGTAGAATTTTACGAAATATAATAATATAAAACAAGATAAAAAATATTAAATATCTCATCAAGCTTATTAACGTATATACTGTAATGGTGATACAATTATTATGTTGATTTACATTGCTGATATTTTTATTAATGGGCGCATATAATAATTCGTAGTTACTTAATTAACTTTGGAATCTTTGTAGAATATAGACAATATTAAAAGAAAAATATGAGTCCTCTATTTATAAAGAGAAGTACTAATTACTTTAGTTATGATGATTCATACATAAATGCACAGATGGCGTTACAAAATAATGGTAGGTCAATATTGACAAAATTAAGAAAAAATTTAAAAATAATCTCTGATTTAAAATATATCATTTTTCTTCACAAATTAAAGATAAAACAAAGAATACCTATATATAATATGTTATATTGCCTAAGCAAAGAAAATATGTTATTAATCCAAGAACTTAACAAAAGTTGACAAACCCTAAAAACCCCAAAACGGTGGGTACAATAATTAAAATGTATAATTTTGGCCAGTAATAAGGAAATCTAGGAATGTACATAAAACCTATAGAAACAATTGAAAGTGCTTAAGTCAATGAATAACCTAACAATAATCGTAATGTAATGAATATGACATATTAAGTCATAAATATTCGAGAAAGCATTATTCGAGAAAGAAGATATCTAGAATTGGATCCCTCTTGGATTTACAATTAATTATTGCTGTTTATAAAGAGGGAGATAGGGACATTTTTGATCTCTTCTGACTCATGAGGCGGGCGACAACAAAATGGCGGCGTGCGGTTCCGCGCGGTACTGGCGCACAGCGAAGCATTCGATTACCCTCTCCCTCCTGATGTACTTCGAGCGCGGCTTCGGGCGGAATCTGGCGAATTTATCATACTAGAAGTACAAACTTTTCAACTCCTCTAGGATATTGGTAAGTATCGTAACTAATGACTTTGTTTCTTTTTCAGATCTTGGTCTCCGTTTGTATTTTAATAATTATTTGTAGGAACATGTTAAATTAAAGTCAAATTTTTAAAATATTCCGAATGTCAATAAAACACTTCCCATCAAGAATATTTTTATAGATAATGATTGTGTATTTCCCCTACTTAAAGTTTTAAAAGATATGCCCATTTATATTATTCCAAAGAAACCCATCTCTTCTCCTTTCATTGGAACTGCTGACGAACTCTTATGAATCATGACGGCATTTTCCAACTAACCATTTTAGACATGTTTGATGACATGACATGAACAGGTTATTGACCTGAATTGTCATGTTCCCAATAATACTTTTGTTTTATCTAAATCCTTTTTTATAACGAAACCTCAACAATATGTTAAATTTATTGGATGAATAAGTACAAAATGACAGGTTGTCATGAACATTACCGTACCTATATAACAACAACGATCGCCGTTCCTACATATATCTGCCTCTCGAGAGTTAAGAACGGCAACGTCGCATTTTGTTTCCGACCTGGCGAATGCGGCGTTGCTGGCGTGACGTGCCCCGCTAGCCACACACTTTTAATGTGCTGTGATAATGATATTTAACTCACACAGAATTTGTAAGAATATAATAAAATGACAAACAATTACCAAATAATGCGCATTGATTATAGATATATTCATCTTCTATTTGAATGACTTTCCCTTTGAGAGCATGAATTAGATACTCTTTCTCTTCTTTCAACTCTAATACTCACATTATCATATGCTGCTGCAACTAAATTATATTATACATATTTACTTTGTTATTATGTTATAAGCAATAATTAAGCTACTCTTTACATATTGTATATTATTGCAAATAATGTCTTTGTTATCTAGACAAGGTTATTATATTTTTTATTAACATACTTAATTTTAGCCCAAAGTGAGAAAAAGAATAGTTCCACAAAATATTTAACCTTCATAACATCGTCCGCCATTTTGATTTCTATCGTACTTAATACTGTACGTCCGACGCAAATTCTTTTTTCATTTGTATCGGTGCGGATTATTTATAAATATTTAAGTCAGTGAATATGATATAAAACGATGATTTTAGGCAAAAACATATTATTTAACATGACTATAGATTTCACATAAAATCATAACTACTTCTAAATTACGCATAACAACATTTTCTAACCTTTAATAGTTTATTTTTTTTATCATCTGCTCTAAAACGTACAGTTAATGACTAAGGGGGTTCCGTATTCTCCATGTCCATCCATTTTACATACCTATTTGCTATTCATTGCGTAAAAATAAAGTTTGCTCTCACAAAACAGTTGAGGAAAAGCAGCAATGGACTTCACGGTTAATGTTTCGTACGCTTTTAGTGACGGAATGTACTGTATGAATGTAAAAGTTTAGTTTAATTAATTAATATGGTTATATGATTGAAAATAATTTTGTGGTAACTAAGACATTACCTTTTTAGTTATCGATTTGATGATGATAATACAAATCAATGATCTAGGATTTTATCCTTAGTTTGAAGACGGTAACCCCAAAAATATACAGACAACAATTTTTAGAATAAACTAGATCAAAATGATCTAGTTTATTCTAAAAATTGTTGTCTGTATATTTTTGGGGTTACCGTCTTCAAATTAAATTACTACCGCTTCTAATAAGTTTACTTGAAATCTTTTATAAATTACTAAATATGAATACTAAATATTAGTAGTGTCATTAGAATAATAAATTGGACAATGAAATTTTGATAATTTTTACTCTGAAGTAATAACATTTCGATCAGAATATCTTCATTTTTAAACAGAAGTCATAGAGATTTTGACTAAACATTATTCTAGAATCTGAAGTTACAATAATATCAGTCTGCTACCAGATAAATATCTATTTTAGTGATGACGTTTGGGTCTGACCTGACTAGGCGTTTATCGGCAGTTTTCGGCCTTGTTCGGGCAGTTTCGCATCGAGTCTGGCATGAGGCAGCCCACTCAACGTTGCCCTGTGCTGTACGAAACGGCAACGCCGCGTGATCTCAATAATGAAATTCGAATATTTTATCATCTTTTTATTATTAATTTACTTTGTACAAATTCTTTACTAAGTATAAGAATAATGTTGTTTAATCTTCTAGAATAATTAAAAACCTTAAGAAACTTCTAATAATATTCTTCATTCTCAACAATACATTAGTTACCGCATCATATCTATATATTAATTTATATAGTAGAGATGATACTTATCAAGTAGTAGAATAATAAGAGAATGAGTTCTCATTAACAGCGTTGACTCATATGTAGATATCGCCAGAACGGCTACATTTAGCGCGCGACGTGCAGAGTAGTGTAGTAAAGCTCTAAATAAATAAATTCTGATAAGGCTACAATTTCTGCCGTCTCTTTCTGTCGCATGCACTACTTTAGCGGGCGTCTTGCTCTCGCCTGAGCACGAATATTCCGGTACGACGAAACCGATGTCTCTGTACTACATTTTCTCTGTATAATGTAGTTCGTTTTCTCGCCACGCGTAGCGACACTAGTTCGGCGGCCATTTTCTTCTCTCTCCTTCTGCCAGTCAGTATAGTTTGAATCGCGTTACGGAACGTTTGTACGTCGCGATTATCGTATCTTCTCATTCATTCTTCTTCGTTCTCGAGTGACACACACTGACGAATTTGTTGGATTTCCGGTAAATTTATGATATTTATTTTACATTCGGTTCGTAGTTCGTACATTTTTTTAAAGAACTTTGATGATTATTATTGCGTTTTTTTTTCTTTTTTTTTTAGTAATAGTACATACGATTGTTTTCGGATCTGCTTATTTTTTATATTTTTTTTTTTTTTAAGTTACGTGTTTATCGATTTATTTTACAGCCAAATTACTAAACGAATGAAATAAACTGTAATAAATTTAACAAAAACATTATTGTGGATTAAAACTGATTATTAATTCAATAAATCAAAATAGAATTATGCACATGTATCAAAAACGTCAGTTTAAGAATTTGGCAACATCGGCCTTGACTTTTAGAATTAAAATCGCTTAATTTACGTAGTTCCAGAAATAGAAGTCTTATCAATTGTTTTTTCAGTCTTTTGTTCCTCATTCGATGCGAGACCATTCCGGTCCTTTCTACATTCACCTTTTTTCTGGTATTCTATGATTCTATCTCTCTCCTACGCAGTATGGACCCTATGAGTTAGGTGAGATAGTGGACTGGGCAGGTTTCGTCCTCAAAAGACTGACGAGAGTGCAGCTAGTGCCAGCGTATGCGGAATTTAGTCCTGTGTGTGTGGTTTTATCCGAGCGGCCGCCATCTTGTTTTTCGATAACAGTTGTTATGTATCTTTGACGTTTATGATATATGATTTTTTTTGCGCTGTCATTTTAATGATGTTTTGAATTAATTTTTTTCCTGTCTTTTTTTATGTATATGGTTGATGAATAAAAACGTGTGAAGATTTATAACAAATAATTAGATTTTTTAAATTATTTTCATGTAATTTTTGTTTTTTGTAAACTTGGTCAGATAATTAAATTTTGTTTTTCATTCTATTATTTCGTTTTATTTATCATTTTGTATATTAAATTAATATTTATGCAAATTATATTTACGATCTAGTATTTTTTTTGCAAAAAAAAAAATATAATACGCTTCAAATAATGCCTAATAGTAATTAAATATATAACAATAAATACTTTGGTAGCACAATATGTAGGGTTAGCTATAGTGATGTGACTAAGATCAAAAACGTTTAAATATCAACTCAAAAATAATTAGTAAATAAATTAAAACATATTTGGTCGTGTAAACGAAGCTTTCAGCTTCGGCAAAAATAGTCGTCGATGTTCGGCCACACTACCGGTCGCGTTTTACAAACAATTATCGTGACATTTTGTGAAGAGAATATTTATCCGGATGAAATTTTCAAATACTTTTATAATAGGGGAGATGTAAAGAATTGAATAAACATTAAAGCTACTTACTACAGCTAGATTACATGAAGACGTATTTTTCCCATATATGAAAGAAGAAAATAGTAGTCTAGAAATAATAAGATACAAATAATTTAAACATTTTAAACAAGTGGTAATAATATAATGAATCAGATATTTGTTGTAACGATTTTCTTTTAAATTGAGCTGTGAACGTTAACAGACAGATTTACAAGGCCTACAATTTACAGAACCATTAATAATTAATGTAGAGAATTTGTTTTGCCGGGCCTGTAGCCCCTCAGCATAATTCAGCTTAGGGATAATAAATTATCTATTTCTATAGATATTTAATAATATACTAATGTAATGGTCAAACAGGTTGAGACTAGATGATTCGTATTACGATTTCAACGCGATTCAATATTTCGAAGCGTTGGCGTAGCTCGAAATAGTAAGTTTTTGGCAATTATATAGTCTATAGTGTAATCAGTGCTTGTATGGAAACTTACTTCTTATTTATTATTGTTACGTTATGGATTCTAATAGTTTTATTTCACCCTATATCTGGACATGTTCTGTTATTGTATTAAATTTACATTGACGTATTTTTATAAATTTTGGCAAAATACAATTGTATCCCGTACGCATCAAAGTAGGCAGAGTGAACCTTGTGTTAAGACACTCCGTTCCTCACACACTTGTGGCTCTGCGCCACGACTGACCATTATCGCTTCGCAAATAAACCGTTTTACTAATTTAAATTATGTATAATTTCTTTCTATGTATTTATTTATATATTATATTGAATGTTTTAGTATGTATGTATATATGTATTTATGTATATCTTTTAAGTATGAATTTATGTATGTATATATTCGCCCTAAATACTTATCTATGTACATATATTTAAATAACTCATGCACACCACCTGCGTTCTAACTATACCTACACTTTAAGGTTGCCTGGAAGAGATCGCTTATAGCGATGAGGCCGTCTGCTGTACATTTTCTTCCATTTCTTTGTTTCTTTTATTTATTTGTTGTGTATTATTATGGTGTACAATAAAGCATATTATTATTATAAAGCCGATATTCGGTGAATATACTGTCCTTGTGATAATATATAATAATAATATTTGTTAAATTAAGATTTTCGTACGTAACGATAACTTAAATTGGTAATAAGTGCATTAGTATTACTATTTTACTATTAGTATTTGACTGTTTAAATAATTTAACAATATTACGAGATTATAAAATGTTACATTTCAATTTCCAGGAACTTTCCTTTCCTGCTAAGAAGATAAGTGAAATGCTGAACAATGCAATTAATTTTAAAAACTGATGCAGATATTGATATTCGAAGTAACATGTCAGTTATTGAACAAGAATCACCTTCCTTAGATACGAAAATTACTAACAATGATGTTATAGATAAAATTAAAAGCGACATTCCAAGTATTACAGAATGCACTGCCATAAAAAACGATAAAGAGAATTTGGCAGATATTGACGTGTTAGAAGAGGATGGAAACGTAGTAAATGGTAATAAACATAATGATAATGCTCAAAATGAAAATAGCGCTGATAAAGACAGCAATCAAGGACTTTCTAATAAGAGAAATGAAGTCATTGATAAAGAAGAAGTAGACAATAAAGTAGATGACGTCGACAGCAATAAGGAAAATGAAAGTAACACAGATGTGCAAGGAGATTTAAATAAATCTGAAAATTTCTGTGAAGAAAAGGACGATCATTTGGGAAACAAAATGGAAATAGATGATATGGAGATTAAAATCGATAATGATAAAGATGTATGTAAAGAGATAGAACCAGATCTAAATAAAAGTGACAATGCAGAAATATTTGGAGATGTAATAAGCGAACTGAATGAAACAAAGGAATCTGACTCGAGTGCAACTACGGAAAAAATTGAACAAAATATTATATTAGACTCGGTGTTGGAAAATATCTCTTCTAAGAAACAAGTTTCTAGTTCGAGTGAGTGTGATCTCAAACAACAGGAAATTAAAGAAAACAATGACTCTGAAAAACCAAATGAAATAGAAATGCAAACTGAAACAAGCGAAGAAAACACCAAACCAGATAAGCAAGACGTTACTGAGGCAGAATTTACCATGAGAGTAAAGAATGTTAACGAAATAAATGAGAATATACTTGGAAAAGACACAAGTAAAGAAAATAAAGAAGTAGAAAATATTACAGATAATACTGAAAATGTTACTAAAAATGTTGTTGAAAATGTAATGGCTAGTCCTATACAAAATGAAATACAATCTGAGAGTAAAAATGATGAAATCTTTGATTTAGAAGAAGATATGGATGATAAGTCAACTCAAAAAACTAGTAACAGTGTAAAGAATGATGAAGTAATAGACATAGCTGATGAAAAAGATGATGAATGTATGACTGTGGTAGACGACAAAGTGCATGATGTAGAAATAGAATCAAAAAACCCAGACAAAATGGTTATTTCAGAAAACTCAACATGCAATGAAAATGACGCAACAACCAATATGGAAAACATCGAAGAAGAGAACCTGGGCTTAGAAAGCAAAAATAATAATGTACATTTAAATAATGAAAATTTAAAAGATAGCATGTCGAATTTAGTACAAGAAGATAAAGAACTAGATAATCAATCATGTCAAGAAATAATTACAGAAGTCTCTTCTGTTATGAACAACATAAAAGAAAAGAAACCACTTCTACATATAAGCAAATTATCTAACACTCTCGATATTTTATCAGATGATGATGAAGAGCAAGTGCCTGAAGCAGTACCTGAAAAAAAAGAATCCGATGAAAAACAATGCATTAATATAGAGGACGATGATGATATCATGTTAATTGATGAAGAAACTCCTAGTGATACCAATACAAATGATAGATTAATCCCACCTGATACTGATGTACCTCAGAATGAAAAAACAAAAGATCAAACTACAACAAATGAGAGTAATCTTACTATGAGTGTTGATGAAAGTAGTGCAGGTATGTATTTATTTATTTGAAAAAAGTTAGTGATATAAATCAATGATGGTAGCTTACAATATATTTATTACGATATAATAAAAAAACAATTGCTTCTGTAATTTTGTATGATACATATCTTATATTATTTGTATGATTATTTTTCATCAAATCATTACAACAATACCACATTATTATTTTCTATACATTATTACCCATTCATACTGTATTTTCTATTAATTTCTTAAATATCAATTTTAACTTTATATTTATTTGATATTTTCAGAGCTCCCGCAGAAATCGAAAGTTGATAAGGAAAACGTGAAAGAAATAAGTGAGAAAGATGAACAGTTGGACGAAAATATCGAACATACTGAACAGAAACCCTCCTCCCCGAAACCACTTTTACCAGTTAATTTCCTCAAGTCTTGTAAAAAGAATTTTGCGGAAATGACAAGAGAAGAATTAGAAGAGTTTTGTGTGCTTAAAATCGTAGAAAGTGTTGTTGATCGAAGTAATTTGAGTGAAATGAATCTACAGCTGAAAGCTATGTCACAAAATATAGAAGATTATAAGAAAAAAACGAACACTCTCTTGAAACAAAACCGCGATTTACAAGTAGTCTTGAAATCTATCCAAGAAGAACAAAAGAAAAATACTGGACAAGCTATTGCTCCTTTAAAAATAACGCGCTCTGTTGGCATGCAAGTGTTGATGATAGAAACGCCGATAACGAGGAAAAGGCCTATGCCAAGCAATAAATTTCCAACTAATTCACCTAGTCCTGCTAAACTTAAAAACCAAAGTTCCAAAACACTGAAAGGAGGACCTACCAATAGTACAGATGATCAACAAATACCTGTACCAAGATTGGTCCCAGCAGTTAATAATGCAGGTACTAATAATAAACAACTATCATCTTCTCCTCTTGCAACTAAAGCGCAAGTACCAAATGGTGTAAGAAGTTCTCCACCGGCTATTAAACCAGAAAAAAGGTCATTTAACAAAATGCAGCAAGGAAATTCCATTACCGTAGACCTAACAGATGATGAACCTCCTTCTAAAGTGGTGCCACGTAACATAGCGCCTCCAGTCCGATTAGTTCCGCAGCAATCACTATTGACAACTCAGCGACCTCAATTTGTAAATACAGTGAATAGTCCCAGAAAAGTGTATATACCAATAAGTGGTTCACAGAACCCAGTCCGGCCGGGACAAACTATTATGTTGAAACAAGTATCGCCTCATGGTATGTTGTGAAAAATTTAGCTTTGAATTTTTCTATTGCTACTCCTATCTTCTTAATTTTTTTTGCTATTTATGATTTATATCTAATTTAAACTGTTTTCAAATATATAAATTACAACTATTTTTAAATACTTTTGTAGTAATTAAATTATCTATTTCAGTTCCGAGACTACGAGGTCCAGGTACAGCGCAAAAAAGCAACTCTGTAAGATTGCCAAGGATTGCGCCAAAACACCCAGCACCTTTACCAGATTCTATGAAACAGTATCAGCCTCCAAATTGGAAAGGTTTACCACCCGCACCTGAACTAAAACTGTCCAAAGTGGAGAATGGCATAGTCATTTCCTGGAAAATAGATGGTTACCAAGAAGAAAACCATGAAGAAATAGCTAGTTATCAATTGTATGCTTATCAAGAAACTTCTTCACCCCCAAGTACTTCATTGTGGAAGAAAATTGGGGACGTCAAAGCTTTGCCTTTACCAATGGCCTGCACTTTAACACAATTCATGGCAGGATACAAATATTATTTTGCAGTACGAGCTGTAGATGTTAGATCTCGACTCGGACCATTTAGTTTACCTGGCAGTATACTACTCTTAAATAAAATGTAAGACTGATTATGTTACTTGATAATTGTAATTGTAAATATATGAGGTGTGCTTGGTTTATTTATTAATGACTTTGGCAGGATCTTATATAAATATGTCCTGTATATGTTAGAAATATTTGTTGAGTCTTGCAAGCAAGTGTAAATATAATTTAGACTCGAAAGTTCAGCATATTGCAATCTTTTATTTTTAATGTTTAGTACATAATTAGATGTAAGTAGGAAATTTATAAAAATTGTATATTCATGTGAATATGTAGGTGCACTTCAAAAAAAATAAAGTTTTGCTCATAAATATTCTATTTTGCATTTTAATTACGAATAAATATGGCTAATGGTCAATCCCAAGAGTTATATTGACTACTCACTATATTTATTAAGTAATGTAAGCATTTATAAAATCAAATCAGCTTCATGTTGTATCCTGCACACATCAGAGTAGGCAGAGGGAACCTAGTGTCTTAAACACTTCGTTAACCACTATTTTGCCATCATATAATACAAATATCTAGCTTATTTTACGATAAACAAAATATTAAAATATTTTGTTTATTTAATAATTAATCATAAATTTTTATAGTAATAAACTTGATGTAAAAAACAGTTGAAATGAACCTTTTTCCCTCGGTTTAGCAATATATAATATGCCTGTCAAACTTTTTTGTCAGTAACCAGCAAAGCAGTAGATCACCGAGGTACCTTTTCAAATTTATTAGCATAGAATTATACAAGAATGAGTGTAATTGCTACAAGTTTAAAAAATAT
>DVQM01001603.1:0-11640 GCA_018231645.1 Heliconius ricini | reverse complement strand
TATATATATACACACATACTACAATAAAAGTATAATACCTAATGCGCGATCTGATATAGACCTCGATTGCCCATAGTGCAGCGTGAAGCAGATTTTCTTGATTATTAGAAATATCGTTCTATATTCTCCGTAATCGACGCAACAATCCGTTTTAAAGATAACCATAACAACTAATAATTTTCAAATTTCCTTAAAGCCTATAATTTACAATACAAACAAGACGTTACATTATCACATGATTCCACTATAAGAGTTCCAAAGCAGCAATGGTTGTAAATACACTTAAGTTAATGTGTTTTCTTCCGCTTATATCTGAACTTTATGAAATTTTCTCTCTATGTAAGGATATTTACTCAGAACTTTACAAATTTGCTTTATACAACTCTATCTCGTTACTATGAATGAAGACAATAACGTATTTTTTGCAAAATCCCTATTGTCTGTTATCAGTGTCTTGTTTTATATGTGTATATAATAATGAGCTGGTTGATCACAAAGAGTCTACTAATAAGGTGTTATATTTACCGATAATAATGTACTATGTTTTAGTTATTTGTTGTATCAGCAGTGAAGGCAAGTGTTTGTAAAGGGGCCCCTTAAGCCATTAATTTTATAAATTATTTATATTTCAATTCAATAAATAAATTATATAATATTATATTATATATGAAATGCAATTTTCTTTATATCATTGAATAGAGAAGACAAGACTTTATATATATGTACGAGTATATACAGGAGTATCAGAGATCCTCTATTTTATGGGCTATAAGAGATTTCTTTTACACGCTGTATATCGCATTTAACAGTGTAGGCTGAGGTAGTGTAGATAAAGATAATGTTCAGACACTCCGTTCATCACTTCCCGTCGTATTTTCTAGACATTGCATGTTGATTGGCAAACGCCACGCTTTTCCTTGTTACCAGAGCCAGGAAATGAATATAATTCTTTTCACTAAATATTGCAAAAACTAACCGAACTAGCCGAACTTTGATCTTAGATTAGGAACTTTTAAAAAAATAATAAAACGGGTGAAGGATTTATACATATTTTGACTCAATTTGGCTGTATAGAGTAATTGTAGTTCAAGAGAGTTTTGTTACAACTATTTTATTTTAAAAGTCATTGTTGTTATACTCTGATATAGACGATAACATCCGAGTATGTCAATTAATCTCAACAGATATTTTTTTAAGAAAAAATATTGTTATAAAAGCAAACATGTTTTTTTACTGGTATTATTTATTGCTGGTAAAAAAAGATTTTTCACATAACAATCCTAACCTACTGAATATTTAACATGTAACACAAGCGAAAACACTAAAACAAAATTATATATAATATAAACAAAAAATACCACTTCGCCTCTTTCATATCTTTGAATACAAACAACAATAAAAATACATTCGAAAAAGCAGCATTCAGAAAACAGAACAATATTTGGCACTCAATTTTTCTCTATCGACAGCTTAAAGTTAAAGTTTCAAAAGCTACAAAACGAAGAATCTGATTCTTTATCCACAATCATTGTTCACAATGCCGGCAACAAATTATGATTTATGAGAAAAATTTAGAAAAAACTACCTTGTTGTTGAAAAGGAATAAGTGGCCAAGTTGTCAGATGAATGAGTTTTGCGGTTTTGAATCGTATTTTCAAAGTTTTTGAGGTTATTATTGAAAGTGTTAGTCAGATTGGCTTTTATTTATTCATATTTGGATACAGTCCAAATAGGTTTCGAGGTTCGTGTGCGATTTATTTACGATGTCGATCAATGTTTTGTAAGCAAATTTTGAATGGACGTTAAACAATTTCTATCGAATTTCTAATATATATTTTTTGTTATAGTTAAAATAAAACTATGGCTTAATTGATGCTTTATATATATATTGTTCTATAAACTTAATAATTATAAGACAAAACCTTTTTTTATTTTTATTTTGCACATAGCATGGACGCAGAGGGAGACTTTAAGCATAGTGTTAAGACTCTTCCGTTCCCTCTTTTCCGCGGAATCGTGTAGGCATTTCGTGTTGAGTGGCAGAATGTAACGCTGCGCTTTGCCAAGTTCGAATAAATGACAATATCAAATATTTCATATACAATGGCTTATGTCCCTGCACTAGCCTAGATTTAACATAATGAATTGTTTAGTAAATAATACTTTGAACATTAATATTTAAATATGTTTAAGTCTCGAGGTCAATGATTATTGATATTTGCCAAATATCAGATATTTTACCACTGAACACCACTATGTAAATGTCAATATATTACAGCTCGCCATTGAGACCAATTGTAATTTGAGACACTTTCAAGTTCAAGTCGAACGCTTGTTCCCCTGCGCCACGATTGACCTCAAACTAACAACAACAACCTGTCGCAACCTATAATATATTGCTTATAACATTTAATAGTTGTAGATGTAAAAATTTCAAATATTATTAAATTTATTAACACATTTAGACCTTTACATTAACTAGCAGTAAAAAATTCAAATATTATTAAATTTATTAACACATTTAGACCTATACATTAACTAGCAGTAAATAAATGGTTTTTTAAGTGATAATTGTTACATAATAATTTATTTTATTTTAATATTAAAAAAATGCCGTCCCCAAATGGGGCCACTGGGCTCAATTGGTATGAAAACTGTCGAAATATTTTTTTTCGATACATAATGTTTTACAACACTTTTTGCATTAATAAGTTCTTTGATTTTCACGATTATTACACATTTTGAATAAAACTATTTTAACGGTTTCCAAAAATGTATAAAAATACCAAATATACGCGATTAATCCGGTTAAAATAGTTTTATTCAAAACTTTTTGCATTGCCAACGTGCCTTTTTATGGCAAACTGCACATCTTAGTGGCTGGGAAAGTTTTTGGGGTAGTGGCCCACACCATCATGCTGCAGATTTGGCACTGCAGAAGTTGCTGGGCGCATAGATACGCCGCTGTTACCTTCTCTCAAATAGTGACGAGCGATGTAACGACGAAAATCAAGCTGATCTATATTGTTTGTATTGGTTAGTAGGTGTAGGCGCCATAAATTTGCGACGGAATGCCAAGGTGCGGAATGCCAACGTCCACTTTTTTCTTCTCTACAGCACTCCATCTCTTTACTTTACCCAGAGAAAGAACGCTGTCGAAATTTGACCCCATTATGCAGACGCTGTTGTCCAACCATCGTACAAATAAAATTTGGTTGACTTGGTCAAAGCGGTAATCAAAATCGGCACGGTTTTTTTTTCATATCCTTTACTGCTGTGAGAGGACACTTCGTAGTTCTACTTTTGCGAACAGTACCAGTTGCTCGATAACCAGCCTGTCGTATATCTCGAAGCAATGCGGAACTAGTTAAGAAATTATCGAAATATGCCATGTGCCCAAAGGCTCTGTAGGATTGACTCTTAGAGTTCTTCCACAGTATATGTCGTAGGCATAACAGTATGTATCTGAGCTTGTAATCATCTAGTTTTTGTACCCAAATCGTACTAGTTTGCCTCTAATAAATTGTTTGCAAGGGTGCCGTCCAAAATATTACACCATAGATTCATCTATAAATAAATCTCTGTGAAACACTCCCTATTGTAAAAATTTCTTTATTAGAATATCTGCTAGAGGTCGCACCTTGAACATCTTGTCTGTTGTTTTCACTGCGATAAGATTATCACAGACATGAAGATGTTTCTTTATTTCTTGAAATCTAGTTCGTGACATTGCTTTGGATATAATGCTGACATTACAGTCCTTATCTAGGGACCAGTACAAACGATTTCGGGGCAATGAGATAGCCTGTTACTAAAATAATCCCAAGGAATGTCTGAAGTTCATTTATCAAAACTTGGAAGTCATGACTATTTTTTTGAGCAGCATAAATAGGCGTGTATTGAACTATCATGCTCAAGACTTCCTTATCAAATAATTTCTCGAAAATATATAATGGAGTTCCATTTTTTAACTCTTCCTTCAATTTATCAAGACGAACTTGTATATTATATTTATTGGAAGCTACAGCTTCATAAGTTGGATCACTTTTACACTAACGGGGTTCCTCAAGATTACGATTATTTCCTCTACGTTTCTTTATTTCAGCTAAAGTTTTATCATCGTAACCATCGTAATCTTCATTGTCTCTATTAGCAAACACTTCCACATAGCGTGGTATGTCTCGTGAAATAGCAGTGCTTTGTATAATGTCATCATCTCCTTCTTCTTCATTGGTAACCACATTTCGTTCTAGAGGCAGCGCAACTAAATCTACCTCTCCAACGTGTTCTTCTTCAATAATTTCAATAATTACAGCCTCAATTGCTTCTTGAACACCCTGGTATTCATTGCGACCGCTAAAAGTCCGACGTGTCATTATGAACTTGAGACGGACTTAAAAAAATATTTTTTTACTTCTGATGTGCCCATTGGCCATAATAGTAAAAGCTAAATTTATTTTATTACAATTCTTCTTTTCTAATTAAAAGTTATTATATTATATAATATACTTTGTAATTAAGTATGTTTTGTACAAAAATAAATATAACTAGAAGAAAAAGTTAAAAATAAAAAATACTTACTTTTTGCCTTACAAAATGCACAATATTAACATTTACAAATGTTTTTAAATGACTTTTACGGCCACAATATAAAGATACACTGTCTATCGACACAATTATAGACATGAATTGCATAAACATAAAAATATAAAAATAATGAGGGTGTTTTTATAAATGTTCCCATTTGGGCACGGTGGATCTATATGTACATCTAAATTACTCTTTACAATTTAAAAAAATTGTGGAAAAGTTTACGAAATTACTTAAATTACGATACGAAACAAATACGAAATACGTAAATGTCCAAAAACATGTTCATTATGTATATGAGACTATTATTGCGATAATTGTGGTTTCGATTCCCACTCCTATTATGATTATATTAGATTTTCACTGGTAAACAAATCACGTCTTTAATTTTATGCACACATTGTCTCGAAAATTGAGTGGAAAGAGGAATATTAAGAGTCTTAACACTAGGTTCTCTCTACCAAACCATAAAATTGGGCATTGGACATTGTGCAAAAACGTGACACTTAAAACTTAAAATAAAAAATTTTAAGTTTTAAACTGTAAATACTTCACAACCGCTTATTAAAATAACAAAATTAGTTCACCCTAAATAACTTGCTTCTTTGTTTTTCACTCGAAACATGATCTGTCCGCTATTTTGTTAAGAAAACTTCAAACGATTTACTTGAAGTAATCGCGAGTGAAATCAGAATAGCGACTCAACAGCCTCTAGAGCTATTTTAAAGTTAGGCATTTATCTGTTCATCTCGCAAACTCTTCTTTGATGCAAAAATGCTGACGTAAGTCTTGATAAAAAATGTTGACGCTATTTTTTATTATTATTTCGTGGCATAAATGAAATTTTTCCTGCTTATTTCATTATGGAAAGTTTGTTCTGTAAAATTAATATTATATTTATCTTCTATTATAGGGTTTGTTTATTCAATATAGTGATGTATAATCAGGTAAGCTCTAATTTATGCGTGGTTCTTAGGGAAAGAAAATTATAATAAATAGATATTCATTAATAAATTTTAATTATATTATTAGAATATATAAGGTCGGGACAAAAGTATTTTCGTATTGTTCATACAAAGGAAAATTTTTTTTTTTACTCTTATGGGTAGTGCCATGATTTCATTCCTGAAGAAATTATGAGATTTTTGATTTAAAAAAGCTGACAGGTAGTCTTCACAGTGTTCTTTTAGAATTCTGCAATGACCGAAACAGGTAGAAAGGATGCATCAAGACATCCCAGCCAAGCTCTCTCAATTTTTGCTGCTTAGCTATAGATAGTGCGGTCTGACATTGTCATGGTGGAACACCACGCCCTTTCTATGCAACAGTTCTGGCCGATTTTTTTTCAACAGCTTTTTTTTACCTCACCAGTTGCTGACAGTAGAGTTCAGAATCGATAATTTTACCTGGTGGCAAAAGCAAAATTCTTTTCCGATCCCACCATACAGATAGCATCACTTTGTTTTGAGTTAGGCCGGGCTTTGCCACGTTCTGTGAGGCTTGTCCATGCTTCGACCATGATCTTTTTCGCATATTCTTATCATAAGTCCTCTATTTTTCATCACCCATAATCCACTGTTGACGAAATGGTTTGGAATTATTACGTTTCAACAAAACACGTTGCATTAGGTTTCAGCTCACTGAGAGTGAGATATTGTGGTACCCAAATGTCAAAATTGTTCATATACCGAGACTTTCGTTAATCAACATCCAGTTCTTCAGCAATATCGTAGCTACTAATATGTCGATCTTGCTCCATTTTTTCAAAAATGGCACTGATTTTATCTGTGATAGGGCCAAAGCGAACCTCATCGTTCACAAAGAAAATTCTAGACCTGAAACGCTTGAACCATATTTGTGCTACTCTTATTGAAACCGCATTACGTCCATAACCCGCACTAATTTTATTCGCAGTGTTCATTGCATTTTTATATAACTTTAAAATATATCGAATTTCTTCGTCGTTACAAATCCAAAAGTTCATTAGAATTGACAGTCGGGAGTCTGAAACAGTAACTTAATGTTAAAATACTCCGTTACGCACTATCTGCCTAATTTTCGGGATGTCATGTATTGAATAGCAAAACACAATACCGCAGGGTGTGTGTCTTTTTACAAGAGCAAGGGATTTAAAATAATTGATACTGCCCTGAGGGGAATCGAACTCGTTGTGGGTCACGGTCACAAACACGCTATTCCGTTGCTCCTCGTCGTCCTCATATAATATAATAATATAAAATTACATGTACTCCTTTTGCGTGTGACAGAGCGTACTGCAGGTGCGGAAGTTCTGCATGAATTCCCTTTGGGTTCGAGCAAATCGATTCCATTATTTCGGTAAAATGTTACGAGAAATCGAATGCTTAATAGATTTAGGTGTGTTCATTGATTTATGTCTATGTACTTCCTTCTATTTTTTACATTTTTTGACTACATTATGTCGAAATTGGTAAATACTATTTTATAAAATTAGACAAAACGATAAATATCTCAGCAGACTCTTGTATCCTCACTTGTCTAATAAAGCTATAGAAATATATAAATATTTCTTCAACAGTGATTTTAATTTACGTTTAAAATACATTTCTAATTTTATGTATTAAAACGCACTAATTGAGAGGAAATGGAAATGGTCAATTTAATTTAGCCTAACCAAATCTAATGTAGTAAAAAAAAGCCAACAGGGACAATATTCTAGCATTTTAATCCAATTCACAGTAAAACATAAGACACGTTAAAAACAAAATAACATTAACATGTAATTCAAAAAGGTTGTACATGAATTAACGATTTGAACTTAGCTTACGAGATGGATAAGTTATACTCCGCGGTTAGCTCCCACTCAATCCTACGCGTGAATGCTGGTGTTACATTATAAAATATGCATGCGATTAGGTCGACGCTTTGTGGCTAGAAATTGGAACAAATTAAATACTTTGAAATAGGTCGCGTTGTAAATATTTCAATAATGCACTAAGTTTTGATGAATTAATGTAGCTAACTAAATAACTTAACTTTTAAACATAATGTTTAAAAGTTAAATATTTTATGGATTTCTAATTGGAGAACGAGTTGTTTTCATTTCCTTGTTTTGTGTTGTTTTTTTTATGGAAAAAGATAAGGCAAACGAGCGAATGTTTTACCTGATGGTAAGTGATCACCGCCGCCCACGACCCCGTGTAACATAAAAGGAGCTACAGATGCGCTGCCAGCCTTTAAATTTCTTTTCTTTTCATGTAACAGACACAGCTCGGCGTTGCCACTCACACGAATCGAGCCGAAAATTGCATAGAAAGGAACGGAGTGTCTTAAAATTATATTTCAGCTGCAGTAGTAAAGCACTACTACTAGGCAGAATACAGCGAGAAGCTAAGAAGTAAAAGATATATTGTGTTGTTGCTTTTAAAGCGTTCTTAGTAGTGGTAGCACGTGGTGGTGGATATGTGGTGGTTGTGGAGTATATAGAATTATATAACTCCCTTTATGTCTTGTAATGTAAAGTGGAGCATGGACTGGCCAGTCGTGGAGAAGGATTAAAAGCGTACAACTGTAAACGCGACACGCTTTCGTCGGTATGATTAGGGAACGGGGGTCTCTTGATGGAAACGGAATTTCTTAACATGAGTTTCCCAGATGCCCTCTGACTTCCCTGCTACCCTGGCTATGCTATGTGCGGAATACACACAGCGTGAAGCCAAATTCACTTCTAACTTTGTTTTAATATTAAAATATACTTGTTTAGGAGTTGAAACGTCGTCTATCAAACCGCTAAGTTGTATTAAATTTAGAGAGCAACAGTTTCTTGAAAGTTACGCATAACCCTTAAGAGGATAAAAAAGTATTACAGAAGTTTTGAAGGAATCCTTTTGGTGTCTTTAATAAATTAGATAAGGACTTTAAATTGATATTAATAGTCATGCTGTTCTATGGAAATTGTTGCAACAATAAAAGATTAAGAGGACATTTTTTTGGTCTATATTGTTAGCGTTAATCAACAAACTTCTCAAATAAACAAGACACAAATTAGATCCTACAAAAATCCTGTAACTGAGTTACTTATCCGTAGTTCTAATGATCTAGGAGGAAAGTATTCAAAAATATGATCGAGTTGACCAACGAAGAGTTACTTGATTAGTAAATTGACTAATATATTGAAAAAATCACCTTCACATTGTATTCTGCAGGGTAGGCAAAGGACCAGAGAGGAGGAGAGCCTAATGTGAAAACGCTGTTTCCTGCTTTCCACTGATTTCTGGAGGAGTTGCGTGTTGAGTAGCGCTCAGTAGCAGCTCAAGAATCAGAGCGAAGAAATGAAAATATTAAATATTCCATTTTCTCGAATGGGGACCCACGACCTATCGCGTTCACAGTCATACGCTTATACCCCTGCACCATGATTGACATCGAGTAGACTTAATTACGTACATATAATTTGGATATAATTTGGCCTAACAAATATAGAGAATAATCTTCCATTACTGAGTAAATTACAGAAAAAAGATAGACCTATTGGAGAACTTTTGGACTTACAATGTTTAAATTTGGCCTGTATGTCAGCTTGAAGAGTTGGGTATAACACTTTATAAATTTCCATCTTATAATTTATACTAACGAAGTGAAGGTAAAATAAATATTTAATAACAATCAAATAAATGTAAAATATATGGACAACAAAACTAAAATCCAAGTAGAGCAAAACAATGAAGCTGACAAAAGAGCTTTCAAAGGATGATTCGGAAACACAAGTAACTAGCTAATTAACTATTTTGTGGAATATATATTAAGCTTGTTGATTAGCTTTAAACAATTAGTTTGCTGGTTTTCTCTGAAACACTAAATAATATGTTAGATATGTTGGTTCTAAAATGAGCAAAAAAAAAACGAATTTTTAATTATTCTTTGCTTACTTATTTTATAAAAATGATAATTTGGTTGCGTAGACACGACATTTCAATCTTTTATTTATCCAAATGCAAATGTGAACTCCGCAAAAATCTAAATTTTTACACTTCAAAATTTTTTTTAATGTAGAGCTATCATTAGATGAGAAAATTTGAATAAACTGAGAAAATTATTTATTTTTACAATAATAATATGCCATTTACAAAATTACTTGTATACAATGATCATTTTAAACAGACAGTGAAAAATTGCTAAGATATGATTGATGAAGAGAGAGCTGGTCCGTTTAAAAAACGTTTTTCGATACTTAATTTTTCTGTCGGTGTGTGTCGAGAGTGATGGATCGTGCTTCTAGAAAAAAAAATTCAGAGTGAGCGTTATTAGACAATGCAGTCAAATTGGTGTTTTTAAAAAAACCTTAAAATCTGTATAAATTATGAAATATTTTCATTTAATCGCTCCGATAACAAAACAAAATGTGGCGTTGAGTTTCACCGCTCTACAGGCGATGTGTCGAAAATTAAGCGGAAAGAAAACTGAGTGTCTAACTACTAAGTTCTTTTTTCCTGATTTATCGTTAATGCTGTTAGCCCTATTGGCCAAAATAGTTTTATATTTTGTTCTTTTTGTCTTCCCTGCTATATGCAGCATACCGTGTGGAGTTATTTTATATTTTAATATTCAGAATAAAATAAAGTAGTGAGTAAAATTAATCTATTTTAAATAAAACTATTTTAACCGGATTAATCGCGTTTACGCGATGTGTAATATTCGTGAAAATTAAAGAACTTATTAAAATTAATCTAGTCTAAAGGAAGCCCTAAGCCGAATTTAACGAGGTCGAGGCACTGGTACATAGATAAAATGCAAACTAAAATTCAAATTTTGATAAAGCAAAATCTGTCTTTTTCTTGTTTCACTACTAGCGACCCGTCTTTATTTTTAGATATGACAAATAGAAAAATGTTTCTCAAACGGGTTTTTAATATTAAAATATGTCAACATTATTATGTGGACTGAGAGAAAAGAATTTATAAACATTTTTACTAAACATTTAGAGCGAGCAAGTTAATTTAAATTTTGTTCGCTCTGGTAACGGCGTAAAGCACGGCGTTAAGTTACTCCATTCAAAACGCAATGCCAGTAGAATTCGGTGAAAAGTGGAAATTGGTTGTGTTTTAACACTATGTTTCCATTTGCCTACTTTTCTATGTGTACAATGTCAAGATGAAAAAGGCTACCTAATTAATAATTGGACTACCCAACACAACTATATTTCCAGCAATATTTTTCTATTCGAGTTAGTATGGCTGCAATAATATTATATACGTTTTTTTTTCAATTTGTAAATTTCACAAGATTTTATTTACTAAATTTGACTACAAATCACAACTAAGTATTAAATAAACTTCCTATAAAATCAGACTTTACGTTTACTTTTGCAGCATAAAAATACTTGCAATACTATTACGGCATTGACTTCACCATATGTAGATAGTGGTAGATACATATTGGGAAGTCCTTTGCTGTAGAAAACAGCTATTCAATCCAATTGCTTTCCACTACATGTTTTCTAGGAGTGGATTTTAAAGTACAATGTTGAATATATTTCCTACACTGGGTTTTCCTTCACTGTGTTGGGTGATTGCGAACGTCAAGCCTTGCAGCGTCGAAAAGGCGGTGTCTAAAGTTGCTTTTCGGTGACGTCACAATTTTATAGTATTACGGGAGAACCACTCTGACGTCCAAATTTTGTTCTATGTTTTGAAATATATAAATAACAATACGAATAATAAGAAAATTGTTACGTTTAAAAATTCGATTGACACGATTTTTTATAATTTTGACAAAAATTTGTACTTTGAATTGTAGTTCTTTTTTGTAACGTTACTTTTCTATAGTAATATAACAAATATGAAAAGTTTGCTTAGTTGAATGAATTAATCTCAGGTACTACAGGTTCTAATTTAAAAAATATGTTTGTGTTGTTTGAGTCAGAGAGTATAGACTTTATTACATTACTAATAAGATCGGAAACGTAACAACTGGAGAGCTGGAAGGCTTCCGTTGTTTTTCATGTTAGAAGACACTGTACAATCAAAGTGACTTCTGTGTCATAGTGCCTGGAAACATTTATTTGAATAAAAA
>DVQM01001602.1:0-11641 GCA_018231645.1 Heliconius ricini | reverse complement strand
CGTTGAGATCTGCCACTCAACACGCAATGCCTCCAAAATTCCGCAGAAAGTTGGAAACGGAGTGTCTCAACGCTTACCCTGCCTACCTATGTGCGGGATACGGCGTAAAGCTGATTAATTCCAAAAATCCACAGACATATTACATATTTTCATTATTTTGTAATAATAATTTTTCTATCTTTTTGTTTTATCATCAGTTGATACATCGAAAATAAAAACTCCAGGAAGTCAGAAGAAAATCATACAGGAGATTCAAGAAAATGAAGCTCAAGGTTTGTTAATTTCAGATGTTTTAAAGAAAAGTATTATAACACTGAAATAACTAATTAAGTTAAGTAAATTTGCGTAGTTTTGAAACTACTTGAAATATAAAAGATCATTTATTATTAATTTCCTAAAGTCAGTGTTAGTATTCATATAATATTTAATTTTAAATCTGTTATAAGAAATAACGCGTAAATGCGACGGTTGTGAGTCCGATTGAATGGCGGAATGAGGGGAATGAATTATTACAAGAATGTGATGCGATGAATGAACCCCCACTCAACTCGCAATGCCTTGAAATACCCGAGAAGTGCGTGGGAACAGACTGTCTTAGCACTAGGTTCCCTCAGACTACCCTGCAGTATGCAGGATACAGCATGAACATAAAAAATTTATTAATTTTCATTTGTGTCACAGTGGATATTCCTGAGGTGAAAGAAACCAATTCAAAAAAACGTAAAAGAAAATCATCTCTTAATAAGACTGTAGAAGAACTCAATTGCGCAGGTGACAATGCATGCTTATCTAAACTTTTAATAATATTTTTTCTAATTGAATGTAAAAAATATCTATATTAGATTACTTAAACTCACATGCCTTGAACTATCCTATCCAGATGGTTGTTAGTTTGTTTTTAATCCTACAAGATCATGAGATTCTTTAAATGCTTTTAAAATTAAAACTTTCAATTAAATGGCCTTATAAACTGTATTTTTGATATTTAAAACGTATTCTATCAGATGGCGAAAGCAATGTCTCTAAAATCCTAAATGAATCGGTGGTCGGTAGTCAAAAGAAGAAATTAAAGGTTTCAGAAAATAGTCAAGGAAATGTTAATGGTAAGACATAAATATTATCTACATACTTGCAATGAATATCTATCTGAATTATATGATGATAAATAGCTGCAATATCCATTTTCTAAGTTTTTTTATAATGAAGTGGATATTTTAATTTCTAATGTATATTACATGTGCTATATTATCTTGGTTATAGTCTAATAATATTTATTCAAAATTTATAGGATACATGTTTAATTTAACTAATAGTATTACGAAAATATTTCCAGCTTAATTTATTTTCCAAATATGCACTAAGTTCAACTGAATGTAGTTTGTAGATTTATTTGGGTTATTATAAATCTACTAGTTTAAAATTAAATTCATACACCACTTAATAGATAATCTAAAATTTTACTGTTTTATAATAACTCTACATAACCAATGCAAATTTTGTTTTTTTTTTTTATTCAGCTGTAGAAGACCAGCAAAAGGAACATAATTTACCGTCTTCTGGAGATAAAAAGAAAAAGAAAATGAAAAAACAGGACACTTTCAATGTTAATACTGAAATTGAAATCTCTGGTAAATGTCGAATACATTAAATTTTATATATTATAGCGATTAAATTTTTAGATACAATCCTAATTTACATTTTTTTTTACAGATATGGTAAAAGCAAATAGTAAACGTAAACAACGAGAGGACGACGATGATGCAAATATAGTCTCAAAGGTAACTAACTACAAGACCTAACATTAAAATTAAAAATATTTATTTTATTTAATAATCAAAATATTGTATATTAATTGACATTCTTTATTTTAGGTTTTGAAGCAGAACTCATTTGACAAAAAAGTTCCTCGCTTACCGGCTAGCATTTTAAATCAATTGGATGATAATCCCAAAAAGGAAATCCGTATACCAAAGGAAGCCAAAGCAATATCTACATCTCAATTTTTAGTAGAGGAAACTAAGAAACGTAAAAATAAGCCATCTAATTATTTGGAAGAAAGTGTTTATCTCAATGACGATGAAACTGAAAGCCGAAAAATGAAGAAACGTATACAAAAACCAAAAGTTCTACCATTTGTACCAACAGCGTCGACATCTGGAAGTGGCTATACAACTGACTTCAAAGTCAACATTATACCTAGAGAAACTAAGTTCATTGCCCAAACTAGCAATATATCTAATTTTAAAGAAGATTTTATTTTAAACAAAAAAATTAAAAGACAAGGAACATATGAATTGTATAAGAGAAATAGAAACATTAAAATATCCAAGTTCTAGCATTTGTGATTTTGATATGCAGCCATATTGACAAGACTGTTCCGCCTTAATTATAAATAATGTTGAAATAACTCATTGCTTTGTGATCTTTGTGAAATAGTGATATTATGATATTATATAGTAAGGTCTTGTTAATAGATTTTTGACTATAATGTAATTTTATATTTTACTATTACGTTCCATTTTATTGTTTTACAAAATCATCATTTTAATTGTAAAATTTATAACACTGTTCAATACGATGTTTTTTTTAAAATAGACTTTTAATAAATTATGAAAACTTGCAATAATTAAGACGTTATAATTTAAACTTTGCTAGTTTTGGTGACCATAGAAAATTTTCATCACAGTCATTATGTTTATTGTTTCTTGTTCATTGTATTTGTTTTTTATTGTATTATTTTTAAGTTGTTTGAAATGTATAGACAGGGAAAAATGATTTGTATTTCCCGCCGTTTCTTGCTTAGCTGTAATAAAAGATGGCGCTGGTGTCCGAAATTGGTATCGCCCATGTGCCTTGTTTTCCATTCTATACTAATAACATATTAAAAATACCACTGTTTCTTTTAATAAACATGTTCTTTATTTAAAAATGGTTATTTTTGGTTAGATATTCTTCAAAAAATATACACATAAACTACAAAATTACTTCCCGCCTTATCACCGTGCCGGTGTAAACAAACCGCCATGTTGTTGAAAATGGACGAGTCACTGTAACTGGTAAGTAGTGTTAGTATTTGTTTAAACAGAATATATATGAGTAACATATCGCAAAATATTCAAATATTTTTTACAATACAATATTTCATTAATTTCAATTAAAGAAGCATTACTTTTATTTTAAAAAGTATTAAATCGACCATGACGTCAATGTATTGAATATTTTGGACCAATTATATTGCCTTGCCGCTGGTCACGTGGTAGAAGCCCGCCAATAGAAACTCTGGCCATTCTTTGTGTACTTTTTCACATAATAGCAAAACAGAATACATAGTCTATGGAGTGAGTGGTGTTATATTTGTCAATTTCATGACGCTAAAAACGTAAATGTGTGAAATTCAGGATTATTCTATTGAGCATAAGGATATTTACTTGGATAAATATTCGGTAAGTCCTATTTTATGTAAATAATGGTGTTTTCATTTGTCTAAGTCGTATTTTGGGCAGTGAGAAAGTAATAGACCCGTGTCCCGCTCTTTTTAATGTCATTCATTCATAATGCATGGTTATTTCGTATAATATTAGTATGTTTTGTGTTTCAAACGTGTAATGTTTGTGTTTTATGAAGATTACAAGAATTGCTGTTGATATTTTTATAGTGTCAAAGTGGCGGGAAATCATTCCACTTAGTTACGTAGTCTCGTCAAAATCATTACGTGTTATGGCTGGTATGTAATATTTTGTTAGTAAATATTATTTACATGCTTATTGTTCCCTTCATTGCCGTTTAAGTACTACTTAATTTTAAACTATTAAACTAATTTCTAAACACGCGGTGTATAAATATTTGTAACGGACGAAATTGTTTCTTGTTTTGTCTCTGTCTCGCACATTCATTGACTTGACGTTTGATAAGGATGGAATGTGTAGTATTATTACTATTATTATTTAACAAGTTATTTTAGTAATTAGTATAGAATAATTTGATCATGTTTTCATTTTTGATATCATTTATGCAAAGAAGATTCGAGTTATCGCTTACATAAAATATTATTTAATTAAGAAATAAAATTCAATATCAATTGTACGTGTTAAAACGGCGCCAATTCGCCGTCAATGAACTTAACGTAAGTTGTAACTACATATATACTTGTGTGGTTGTGCATACGTACTTCTAAATATGCTAGCTATGGAACTACATGACCTAATAGTTAGGTACTTTCAACGTATGCTGTATACCTAGGCTAAAAGAATTCCATTATAATAAATTTTAAATTTGTAATTTTTAATATACCGAGTTTTATGTTACAAAACCATATAATCAATAAAATTTGTATACTGTTTTAATATTATATATATATTTTATATAGATTGATTCTGTCTACGAGGTAGTAATGCGGTTCCCACGGCCGGTTTCGAGCGAGAATTTCAAAACGTTTAACAATGAGTGCACCACGTCTATGTGTTTGTGTGTTATGGAACGAACAAACTCGTGTGTCGTATACCATAGCCTATAAGTTACAGTAATACAAAAAAAAATATATCACAATATTAATAATATTTAACAAACAGTTTTTAATTACAAATTAATACTGAATAATCTAACATCACCGAAAAATGTATATTAATAATCATATGTATTTATAATGCAAAATTATAACCAATTATGCAGCATAAATTCCCGACGTTCAAGCGATTTTCTTGTAATAAAAAAAACACTATTTGTAAGTTTTATTTTTCTCTCCTCTGGTTGAATGTCTTTATCTAACTCTTTTTTGGCTTTGTAAATAAAATAATAAATAATAAAATAAAATAATATAAATATTTAAGGTCACGGCTGAAATAATTTCGAAATGACAGTTATCATAATATTATGTTATGTAAACAACTGATAATGCTAGTCTGTGGTGAGTGCACTCAACGAAAAAGGGACTGGCTGCAACCTGTTCTAGTGTGCGTAAGTGTCAATGTAGTAGTTTTTGTATGTGTATACAGCATGCACACACCTGTGGTTGTTCCGTCAGCCGTTACACTCCCCTAATGTTAACGGTTGGTGTCAGTCGGATAAGCGAAAACAAAAACTTCCTCACCATTTTACTCATTTTCATGAAAGCCCTTTGATTGCATTGACAAGACAATACGAAATCGTTTTGTATGATTATGATTTCTATGCCGCGTTTATCGCTAAAGGCCTAAGGGAAATAAAAAGCTGTTATTCTTTCTTAATATTGTTGGTACTAAAACAAAATTATACTCTTAATTAGATGTTTACAAACTACTCTATACATTACTTCTTTGTTATGCATTTTTCCCTCTCAAGCAGCCAGGTAGTGCTTGCATTTCTTCTGGGACAGAGTACCCTCTTCCCTACCCACCCGGTGTCGCTGTAAAAGCCAATAGGACTAACAGCATTAACTTCAAGTTCTAAAAAAGAAGCATTTTATAGTTTTCCCTTTTTTTTTGACCTTTTAATTCATTTATAAAATTTAAAAATGCTGTATTTATTTCGTTATTATTAATTTCTTCTATTTAACAATGAAACATTAACTTATAATAATAATCAAAAACGGGCTAAGTTTCACACCGGAAGCAAAAACTCTACGGCAGGGTACTCAAATTGAAGGCTCGTGTAGGTACCTAGTTTCTTTGTTAAATGGCTTCTTAAACATTTGTTGGCGTATCTGGTTTCGAGATAACATGAATATTTTATATATATATATGAAATTTTTAGTACAATGTATATTGAAATAAAAAAATACACAATTAATTTTTAATTCAAGAAAGGATTTTTTTAAGGACATTCGTAATATATTGTACTTTTTTTAATTTGTTAACAAACTTTAATTTTTATTATAAATGACATAATTGTTATCAAAGTAAATGTAGCTGATGAGTCTTGCTTATTACCAAGGCTGAGTCAAATACTTATTACAAAGAGAGCGTTGACCCGGCAGGTGTCATCATTCTGTAAATCGCGAACAAACAACTGAATATTCAAATTGAAGGCAAACCAAAAAAAATATTTGGGTACTTGTTTCATTTCATTATATTACTACGTAAAAAAATCTAAATGCTTTTTAATGTAAGCATAAGTAAAATTAAATCAAAATTTATATTAAAAACAACTTTCACGCGTTCCAAAGTTATATTCAACTCTCATCCTGAAGTCCAGACATAATAAAATATATGAAAGTTTATACAGATAATATTTCAGTTTCCCTCCCTTTTAACGGGGAAGTAGACAGAGGGGACTGACTGCGCCGCACATACAATCAATACGGAACCCCTCCTAGCGATGCGCGCGCAGAGGGAATATACGTCTAAATTATTTTCGCGCCTTATTTTTACCTTTATGTTAAATTAATTATTAACTTCCTACATGTATAATCTGAATACAACATAACTAGTCTATAGTGAATGTAATAAAATTTTAACTTATAAATGATATGACAAGGTTATTTAGAAGGGAATAAGAAAAAAATGTTGTTAGAGGCCGTAGCTTGTTTTATATAAATCAGTTAGGAAGTTTTTTCTTTAAAGTTTGCAACATATTATGTAGGTATCTTTTTTCAATTTTTCGCGGTAATTCTTTGCCAGCGTAGACAAGGTAATTTGTACGAGCAGACTATAGCGAGTTCAAGGCGATAGCGCGCGGTCAGGTTCGAGGACACTAGGCGCCCCCTCACGGCGCCTCTATGGCCCCCACTGTCCTTTGCTGAAAATATATCTCAACTTAATAAAAGAATACGACGGAACAGAATGAAAGTAGCTTAACTTTAAAACAAAAAAAAGATATATTTTACCGACTTATGTAACTTGATTCTTTTTGTTAGAAGGTAAATAATAAAGGCGTGCTCTAAAAAACTGACGGTCGAATTTTGCCGTTGCCGACTACCTGCTCCTTTACCATTCCATTTGCTCTTTTGAAAACATCGTTTTACACTTTAAGCTAATTTTAAAACCAAGATGTATTTATTTAGTTTTTCTCTTTTAAACATTAACGAATTTTCTGCCTAATTACTTTAATTGAAGTAAAAGATTAATGAAGTTTTAGTTTTTTTTCATAAGTATTATTATAATTTGGTTGATAATATTCATTCATACCACGCGAAACACGTTTATTGAGAACCGTAGACTTCAGACGGTGTTTCCTTGTCTGTTTTTTGTTATATTTTTAAACTGACTATCTGTAAGTAAGTTTTAAGCAGGTGCTTCAATTAACCTACTGCTCATATTATGAACAGCAACGAATACAAACTTTGTATGTACTTAAAAAAATAATACAGATCTATTGCACACAGTCAACCGGGTTATCTAAGTGCTCGCAAGATGAAAAGCAGTTCAGAAATATCTTTTAATAGTTCCTATTTCATATCGCACGTAAGCGAGATGAACTCTAAGTAATAAAGAGCGAGTTCATGGCCCTCTGTGGCATGGCTATACTCTGTACTGCCGAGACGGATCTACAGACATTTTCGGCTCGTGAAACATTATAACAAAAAAAGTGAATGAATAAAGTATTCATGACAGGTATTATATGCTCTATTCATTTACCTTCTTAATAAAAAATAAATATACCTATATTTCAAGTTGTTCTATCGTTTCATATTATTATTATAAAAAAATAAAACTATATCTCAAAATATATGTACATAACTCGGGGATCCCAAACAGAATACCAGCAGCTTGCTTTCGTTAGCTCAAAGGGCGCGGTATGGCGGCTGCGATGTCATTAGGGGTCGATTCACCCTCTTTCGATCTCATATAGCCATCTCTGTCTGCCACCCCAATTTGAGTTTCTCTTTTGCCGATTTGATAAAATATATTCCCCGAAATTATATGTGATGTGATCTCAGCAGATGAAATTTTGCTTACTAAAATTGTCTAATTCATTATAGTCCAAAATATACGATAGCGATCAGTAGAAAAGGTAAATGGTTAAAAAATACAATTGTAGACTTTGCTTCCGATTGGCTAAAGATATGACGCTCACGTTTTTCTCTTATCTGTCAGTGCACTCGTTTCGCATTCAGAGTAACATTTTGTATATGTATTATGTTTATTACTAAACAACGAGAACGCAGTTTATTTTTATGTAAATCAAGTCGCTCCATATTTTTTAAGATCTTTCAGTTTGACTTTGCAAGAATTTGCTATACATTCATCTGCACACGACTGCCCGGGCGCGGTCTTTTATTGTTATTTAATATGAAACCAATAACAACCGTGAACTCTGCGATACGCTCAACAAAAGGCTGCATAACTTGAAAAATTCAAGCTACACGCTTAGCACCAACAAAAAGGAATGAAAAGGAAAAAGAAACATTAAACAAGATCATTAATTTTTAATATAAAAATAACATTTATTTATTTATATGATTGGTATATTATCTATTCACATCTTCAGTAAATACTTTTTGACAGTATTAGTATGTAATAAATCTATAAGAGAGCAAGTGAAATGTATTATTAGATCATCAGACGACACAAGTAACGAGAGTTAATTTATTGAATAAGAGCTGCACATCGTTTATTGAAGTCAATTTAATCGTAGAGTGTGAACTACAATAGAATAGTGACGATAACATACCATCTGCTGATATCGTGCCTTTCCCATGGATTTTATTTCATGGTCCGCTACCTTTATTTCTTGACTGGTCCCTTGGCTTGTATTGTCTGCGGCTTTATAAAAAAAGATAAAGACAGTGTAACGACTTTCAAGATACATTTGTTTTGTTGACAATATAAGCTATAAACGAAGACGCTGTTATTTTTAAATATGAAAACGAAAATTCCAAATACTAATGTAATCTTTACCTCCCATATGGACCTAAATAGTGCGTTAGTAAACAGTACCGGTTTACTTTCTGAGTCGAATAGTGGTTAAAATTAGCTTCTGATAGTAGATAAAAACACCATCCATATATAGATGTCTTAACAAGAACACTCGGTAACGGAAGTTTATTTATAGATTAAATAGCTTGGATAAAAAATGTGGTCCCGAAAGTTGGAAGCCTTCCGATGTACAACTCGATGAAGATTTTTTTTAGTATACTCGCTCACTAGGCATCACTGCGAGTCATGCATTTCGGTCCAACAAATAATTTGTTGATGTAGGTCTGTAAAAATAGAATTAATTTAAAATTACTCATTCGTCTTGTTAACATAATAAATTTAATAAATTTCTATTTATGTTACTATGAATTACCACACCACGCCTCTGCAGTTGTATCAAAGTTATATTAATTCATTTACGGAGCTTACTTTTCGTGTCCTTTAAATGAGAACAAACGAGATGGCAATATAAATATAGACTTACTCTTTCACTCCTAAGGCGCACATACCAAGAAAACAGGTTTCACTGTAGAGTATAGGAATTCATTCCCATCTTCTTTTCATCACGAAAAAATGCTTGCTATTTTTGAATTAAAAAAATGGCGCGAAAGTTCGACTTTTATTTTTTCATTGGATTAATGTCACTAAATGTAATTTATTTATGTTATAGGCCTGCTTAGACATGGATTTGTACATAACCGATTCACTCCAGGACATGCTGGACATGGACATCAAAAATGAAATAGCGACAGATTTAAGCAGCATCACAGATTTTTCCGTTAGTATTTCTTTAATCAATTCATAATTGAAATTATATTTAAAAAAGTACGCAATACAATTATTTTTTTTTTACAGGACTCGTTAGGCTTAAACTTTTCAGAAATGCCACCATTGTTGGATATGGACACAGACAATTCAGTCACGTGGCTCAATAACTCTTCATCAAGTTTTGTACACAATCTCGATTTATATGGGTCAGAAGCTAACGCGGTTATGGTAAATCCAAACTCCGTTATGCCTTCCTCATTTGCAGAAACACCAGTTAAAAGTATTGTCAAGGAAGAAGCATCCAACCTTTTACTAACTTCAGCTGCAAACAATGATCTCAACAATAGCACGTCGCTAGCCAGTCCAAAGGAGGAAAAAAGTCACTTAACATTTTCCCCTAACGCAATTAAAGTTTCAAAAGTACAAGAACCTGAAGAACCGCCGCCTAAAAAACTAGAAGAACCCACGCAAATGGTCATATACGTTAGAAAGCAAGATAAAACTGTAGTAAAAGACTTGTTAAAAGATTTAGACAGTAGTAAAGTCAAGAGCACAGCGCCCACAATAACGCCAACAGTCCGAATAAAAGCGAGTCAGCCTGAAATATTGAAAGTGAACAACAAAAACTGTTCGATTCTAAATAGTAGCCAAAAAATTATACAATCTTTAGGAACGAAAACTATTATATCGGGGAATATACACATACTGGACGCTCAGCAATCTAGGACAATTTTAGGTAATGGGAACAAGAATCAGGCGACGATTTTGTTAGATAATGCGTCTTTGAACAGTGGTAGGCAAATAATAAAGACTGCTGTAAACGGAGCGTTCACAGTCGATACGAGTCAAGGGAAGTACGTGAATAGCAAGGCAGTGCCGGGGGAGTTCCCTAAACCTGCGTATTCCTACTCCTGCCTTATAGCCATGGCACTGAAAAACTCAAGGACAGGAAGTTTACCGGTCTCAGAAATTTATAATTTCATGTGGTAAGTAGTTTTCCATTAAGGCAATATTTGTTTTCTTTTAAATAAACATCTCTACAAATTGATGACTATTATGAAATAAGGAAATAATATAATTGGGCAGAATAGAAAATGGATTTTTTTATAACATAAGTAACAAAATTTTAGTTGTAAAATAAAAAAAAATGTTGACTAATAAATCAAAAATAATGATCTTACAATGCTTAATACATTTACCATTCGAGGAAAAACAGAATTTACATACATATACATAGGTAGACAAAAAATCTATCTATAAATAACATTTGATTTATTTTTTCAGTCAACATTTCCCGTATTTTAAAACGGCGCCAAATGGATGGAAAAATTCCGTACGACACAATCTTAGCCTAAATAAATGTTTTGAAAAAATAGAAAAGCCCTCAACAAATGGAAGTCAAAGAAAGGGTAAGTGAACTAAATTAATCATAAACAATACTTCATAAATAACTTCACGCTGTATCCCGCATAACACAGGGTAGATGAGAGGAAACCTAGTGTTAATACTCTCTTTTGCTCACGCATCTCCCAAATTGCGTTTGCGCAAAAAGACACATTGCGTGTTAAGTGGCGAAACTCAATGCCGCACTTTGTCTTCTTACGAGAGCGAGAAAATGAAAATAATTTATTCATCCGAGTGGGAATCGAATATACGTTGACGCTTACAGTCTTATAAAACATAACGTATTAAACATCAGAAATAACAAATGATATATATTACAGGTTGCTTATGGGCCATGAATCCATCAAAAGTTGGTAAAATGGATGAAGAAGTGCAAAAATGGTCGAGAAAAGATCCGCAAGCTATCAAGAAAGCTATGATTTATCCAGGTAATTCAATAAACTACCTATGTTACAATTTAATAAGTTGGATGCCATTATGACGCAACGGCACAGCGACTGGCTATGAGCGTGACCCACAACAGTGGGTTCGAATCCCATTATGGAGATTGAGTCACTAGGATTCTTTTGCCTAGACCCTGCTATATGCGGGATATAGCGTATACATACCCTACAAACTCAATCCACATTATTTTTGGT
>DVQM01001601.1:0-11646 GCA_018231645.1 Heliconius ricini | reverse complement strand
GCGCTTAGCCTCGACACCAGAGCGAAGAAATGGAAATATAAATTTAAGTATTTATTTCATCTTCGTGCCACTGCGCCACGACTGGCCTCCACTAGTTTTTATAATATATTTAATTTTAAAAGCTAGAGACGAAGTGACGACTATGTGTTTCCTGACAAGAATTTTGTAATACAAGTTTTGTATACATATATATTTGATTCGTAAGCAGAAGATAGGCATTAAAAAATAACTTTTCATTCAAGTACATAAAACATCAACGTTCTCACGTTCACCTATAAACAAAAGTTAAAACAGTAAGCAGCGACCAAGTATTAATGTTAGAGATTAACGATATTAATATTTATCAGAATGTAACCTCTCACAGTTTGATCGATGAGTACTACAGACGCACCGACATCGCTTTACTATTTATTTATATTGTCGGGATAGTGCTTTTATATTTACACACGCTACAAACGCTGTACACATTATATAATTTATTAAAGTGTTAATCACACTCTGAATGAAGAATAATTTTAGGTACGTATAAAAAAATGTGTGTAGCGGGACTCGAATCCACTTCCTTACTTAGGACAGATAGGTATAGGAACGAGCGGCTTTCGAGTCCCGTTATCACTCATACAGTAAAAATTAAGTTTATTGTTTTGTTATGCTATTAATAATTATTAAGGTCAGTATTTATAAAACACTCCCTTCTATTTAATATCGATTTTAAGATGCCGTTTAAATAATCTATAGATTAAAACGATCTCAAGATAAAACTCAGAGAGTTAAATGAAATTAACTAAATTGATATAACAAAATTATTCTAATATAAATCTACTAAGTACATATAAAAATATGTTCACCGCGATATTTTTTTGATTAATATAACAATGACAACATTGACTCCTTTCGTTTCGTTTTATATTTATGCCGTTTTTGTACGTCCGTCTGTGTCCAGCGACAACGCGAACAGCGTGAGGCTTTGCACTTAACGACAAAAAATAACGCCATACGCAGTTATTTTTACTTGTCTCTGATTTAGATGGCAAGATGGATGTCCCTTTAGATAATGCGATAAGATATCATGCAACAACAAAAAATAACTAGTTTTTCATAACAAAAGGTTTATAAAGTGTTTAACAGTTGTACATTTGTAAAATACAGCAATATCAATAAGATGAGCAAAAAAATAGTAAATTATTTTTCTCTCCTCACAAAAGTGGGATCAGAAACATAATTATATAAAGTGGGATTAGAAACATAATATATTTTTTTATTATTAACAACCCAAAAATATTTGTTAAAATAAAAGGGTTATTTAAAAATGTCGGGCTACGGTATTCAAAAGCTTCGAAATTCAAAATAAAATGAAAATGAAGACACGAGGTTGAATGTTTTATACTGCGAATGCAATTTAAGCAAAGATTCACGCTACGATATTAGACAAAAAAACTATCCTGAGAAATTCTTAGTACCATAGATAATATTAAAGTGAATTCCTTATCGATAAAGGCACGCCTACACTAAATATCTTTGTTTTTTAACATTTCCATGTATGTTACTTTTATTATTTCTAAACAAAATTAATGTTATTGAGGGCAGAGAGAATCTACTATAAAAGATTTCATCTTTCGTATTTGTTTTCAAACATGATTTCTTTTTAAAAATATTTCTAACTTAATAACTTCAAATAAATTGAATTCACTTAAATAACATTTCAAAATAATTATATGTCACACTAAAAACTAAATGGGTCTTAACAGAACTTAAAAAAATAGTAAAACGAGAAATTTCAATTAATTAACGTAATCGAGGATATCGTTTCACATCACTCATTATTCCCCTCCGCATGCGACGTAAAAATAAATATCAAAGCTATAATATCAACACATATTAAAGTTAGGGTTCTGTAGCACAATCCTATCGAAAGCTCTACATACAAGAATCGCTAGGCAAAAAGCCAGACCGCGTGTCGTGCACCCCGCTGGACCAATCATACTAACATGTGTCCTTCATGTTTAATACATTTCTACCTACGTAAAAACAAACATATTCGATTCTCATCTCATCTCACTTGAGATCTTATGAAGAAATCAAATCTACAAAGCAATCGGCGTGTGATTTAAAATACACATGACAAAATACCCATGAAATTGTAATACAAGCGATACTTACAAGTAGTTTATAGGAGATGTTTACATAATGTAGTATAACACGCGTCCGCGCGGCGTAGTTAATATATTCAGCACGAGACGTTTTTAAAAAATGATGAAAGTTTAAGACCTCTATAGATTCATTTTGCTTACTCTATTAGATGCAAGACATGTTTGTGAACAATTGAACAATATTTTTATAAAGTGAAGAAGCTGACATTTAGCCATGTACGCAGATTTATTCATAATGTCACAATTGAAGATATGTTTTTATAAATATGCAAAATGCAAAATATCTACATGCAGAGTTTTATTGGTGTCCAGTACGATGAATATTGTATATCGTATATAATGATATTTGAAAGTTCTCTTTGTTATTTGACTGCGCGTTGTAAAGAAGGGTAATGTCCATGTTTGTATGTACGTTTGTCCCTGGAGTAGTAGAGCCTTAATAGATATAGTATTATAGTAAATGACCGATTTTGATAATTCTTGTTAATCGATTCGCCTTAACGTATCTTTATAAAGATATCCTAATATTCATACTCAAGAGCTTCATACAAAAAGAAGTAATACTCAAAAATTCACTGGCGGCGTCGTAGCGGGACTGCATCAACCCTTTTTCCATCTTTTTTATCCACTAACAGACACTCTGCTGATTTACTGCGTATTGTTCGCGTGATATAGAGACGTGTTTAGAAAGGACAATATATAAAAGGTGCCTGAATATATTATATATAGGTAAATATATAAAGTATAGCTTAGTTGGGTTAAATCTGATTAAATAAATAAAAAAACTTCACGCTGTATCTCGCACACAGTAGGGTAGGTATATAGTCTAGTGATAAGACACGCCGTTTCTCACTTTTCGCCTTATTTCAACGCCGGGTTTTTGTTACCTGGGTGCCAGAACAAATAAATGAAAATATTAATAAATAATAATTAATTTCCTCGGGTCACAACTCGAACTCACAACTGTCGCGTAACAGTCACACCTTGGTCTCAAATCTGATTAAATTAATATTATTGTCAAAGTTTCAATCTTATATAAAATCATGAGATTGGATGAGAGCACCTTGGGCACACGCTAATCTAAAACCTAGTCTGAGCATAGTAATAACTTAACAAATTATTCTTTAGTAGACAAAGCGCGGCGTTGAGTTCCCGTTCTACACACAGTGTCCCAAAAGTTAGTTGTAAAGTGGGTAACGGCGTATTAACACTTGGTTTCCTTTGGCTACACTATCTGTCCATTTTTACTACAGTAATTTACAAAAATGTTTGGAAAATCTAAAATAAAGTATCGAGAAAAGACTTTTACGAATACTTGACGATGAAAATTTAAGTAGGTATAACAAATTGTGTGTCTAAATCTTAAATAAAAGTCTTAAAATATTTAAAAAACATATCAACGAATATAGATAACTATTTACAAAAAATAAGAAATATCTCATTATATTCACGACAAGAATATTTGCAGTGAGGCGATAAGGAATGTAAACAAAATCTTAATTAAAGGTCTAACCCGCGTTTAATTTTTAGCTTATACCTAAACTATAAATTTATTAACAAACTTTGCATATTTGGGAATATTAATGAAAATAAATTTTGTTTAATGTTTCAGTGTGTTTCTATAGGGAGTAAGGTCCGGAAGATTGTTAGTATATACTCATTCAGTTACACGAATGAGTGACTGTATGGAATGAGAGAATATATTAAAGATGAGTTTATTGACGTAAATGAACACCACAGTGATTTTTCACAGTTTCGGAAATTACATATAAAAATTAAAGGTTGCAGGATTTGTATCCTTTTGAACAAGTAATCTAGCCAGTACTCGAATATACGACTATAGTCTATAATAGGTACCCTACCTACCTACGAGCATATATAAAACAATAAGTGATCATTAAAAATAGCAACAAAACTACAAACAGATCGCAATCAATATATCATGAATGCAAAAATACGACCGCATCAGAGTTATAAAGCGCTGCTATAAATCCGGCTCGCGTCGCGTGATTGCCCCGTATTTAACTGAGGGCGCCATGATAATTACAATCAATAATATTATATATAAACCGAATAGCGACTATTAATCTGTGCATTGACAGCCCGTGACCCGGCCAATGAGGCCATAAATCGGACTATTTAATAATTTGAGTCCAATCAAAACTGGACTTTAGCTCAAAATTAATAAAATGTTTTATAAAACACGTCATGGAGGATATACAGTTGAAAAGACTCCGAATTGAATGATAAATAAATAAATGAGTAGCTATATAAGAGTGGCAGAGGTATCGGGAGGCGCGAG
Source organism: Heliconius ricini (assembly GCA_018231645.1). Taxonomy (NCBI): domain Eukaryota; kingdom Metazoa; phylum Arthropoda; class Insecta; order Lepidoptera; family Nymphalidae; genus Heliconius; species Heliconius ricini. The sequence continues at coordinate 7,194 of DVQM01001601.1, read as the reverse complement.
GTAGTAGGGTAAAGCATAAAAAGTGAAGGGCAAACAAAACAAACCAACACTGGACGGCAATTACCGGCGCCTGCGGTGCGTGCGTCGCCAACGCCAACATGCGCTTTTCTTACGACGAATTCGTCTAACTAAATAAGTCTAAATAAGTAAGTATATGTAAATTTTGACGTAAAAACGTCTTATAAATCCATGAACGCCGGCTGCTCGCACGAAATAGTATGACTCATTGTCACGTTCCGTTTGAGTTGAAAGTGCAAGAGGGAGCGCGAAGAAAGCGATAGAGAGGCACGATCAGCCTAAGCGTTCGGTTTGTGAATAAATGAATTATTAATAGCACATTGTTACTTGCAATTAATGTGTTTAATTAAAATAAACAAATAATTGAAATATTAATTGCAAATGTTAATTTATATTTATAAAAAAAAATCAAAGAATCCTAATTGGATCAATTGAAAATTATTCATAAAGGTGAATAAATGCAATTTTTCTTCATTTCTTTCTTATGACATATTATGTAATGATCGTCAGTCAATCCAATTTATTTTTATACTCACATGTTAACCTAGCAGTGATCACACAGCAACTCATCCGCTGTCATTATTTTTGTTAAAAAATTATGCAAATACCGTTCTTTTGGTGCAATATTTACTTTTGTGCACGTTCCAAAATATTGCAGAAAACGCAATCAGAATTTGTAAATAGTATAGTACCATTTTTCGTATATAATGATATGACATATTTAATAAAACAAATGTGCAATTACGTCACTGTCGCACCAAATGAGCGACATGTTATACGCTGATAGTTATCCTTAAATATGAGTTTTCACGTCAACTTTAATAAAATACTTCATATATTTATATTAAGAACTAGCGGCCTCCGTGCGGCTACGCCCTCTTGAAATGTTTATTTAAGTTCTGTACCGTTTTCAGGAAAATAAAGTTAACAAACTTAATTTTGCAGGAATATACACTTATTTAGTATGAAATGAGCTAATAAATAGGTAATAAATTTTTACATTTCCGATTATTTTATTATTTATATTGTAAGATCTTAATTCGTAACTGTAAGTCTACGGGAAATACACTAGGCTTTGGATCATATCTTTTGACTGCGTTATATTAGAAGCTTAATTTCTATGCTCTAAAGAAGCCTGCCTATTAATTCAAGCAAAGCAAAGCAAGCCTGATTATTAATTTGAGATTGATACTTCAAGGCAATCTCAATTAAAATGGTATTAACAAACAGACTGACGACAGAATGTTAAGTTTGGTTATGCATTAAAAAAATCGTAATGAAATTGTTTTGTAAAAAATTATTGTATTTAAATATATATATTTTTTACAATAAATCAAAAAAAAAATATTAAAATAAAAAAAAATATGTTTTTCCAATTCCGGGTTAAAATAAAGATTATATATTGAATTGAAAAAAATATCAAACACCAAAACGTTGAAAAAATGACGCCGTCTATGGGAATTTAGTGAATTTTGCTCGTAGAAGTTGTTGTAAGACAAAGGTTTAGCTACGGTATTTACGTAGTTCGTTGTTTTTACCGTCATACAATTTGAAAGATGTAGATTTGTCAGCAAATTTGCCGAACTAAGAAGGTAATTTGAATAGATATAACTTTTTTATTTATGAACCGATTATAACAAAGTAAAGCCTTAATATTAACGAAAGCTTGCCAGAATTCAATAGTGAAAGCCGCATTTAAATCGGTTAAACGAAATCTGAGATTAGCGATAACAAACGCACAGACAAACAGACAAAAAAAAACATTATTTTGGATTCTACTACATTAACTCAGGTCTCTCAACAACATATTTTCTACAACAACATATTTTCCTATATACCTCCCGTGTACAAGCATCGATCCGTTACAATTTCATTATAAGTATAGATTTAAGTGTAATAGTTTTATCGTTATCGACTATATATCTAGATTATCTTTTATCGTTTTTTTTAATTTATTAAAATAAAAAGTCACTATTGCAATAAAAAAAATCTTTGCACTTTTCGTAACAATATTTTTACTAGTATTTTTTATCAGCTTCACGCTGTATCCCTTACACAGCAGGAGAGGCAGAGGGAGGGAACCCAGCGTTAAAACACTCCGTTACCCATTTTCTGCCGAATTCTGGAGACATTGAGTGTTGAAAGGCAGAAATCAACGCCGCGCTTAGCCTTGACACCAGACACACTTCGTGCCGCTGAGCCACGACTGGCGTCTGGACTGGCCATTTTTACTAATTAATTGATTTTTTTGTTATTTTTTTAAATGTTCATGCAAAATCCCATATATTAAACAATGAGTAGTTTTTAAGTAGTTTTTATAATTAAACATTATGATATTGTTTATATTACCTATATTGCATATATTTGTATAGCCCAGTAAGAGGCAATCCGTTCCTCTGACAGAAGACCTTTACATATTATAATTAATTACATTTACCGCTATTAATAGCACACGGATATTTGCAAGTAACGAAGGTAGAAACGTATAAAAAAACTAATAGGTATTTAGGTAAAGTATTTACAATAAAATAACCCAATTTCGAAGCCGTTGTGATGTAGCCACTCATTGTGTGACTGTAAGCGCGATAGCTGTTGGTTCGATTCCTACTCGGGAGAATGAATTAGTTTTATTTCCTCTGCATTGTAAAGGCATAGCGCTACGTTAAGTTATGCCATTCAAAGATACAATATGTCGAATATTTGAACGGAAGGTGTGAGTGTCTTAACAATAGGTTCTCTTTGCCTTAGATAAGTGAAACAGCATGACAGTTTCACAGTGTATCGAAGAATAAAATACTTAATTATGCTAATGTATAAAAAATGTTTATCTACAGGCACCTCTCAAACCTCTCAAACAAAGCAAAGAAACTTAATAAAGATATTTATATTAATAAACGATAATAAATAGAGTTTTGCTGCGTATCATGTTTATTTTATAATACTTGCCCACACGAGTCTTCGCTCGCTGAAGCTTATTGTTATATTATACAGAACTTTATATAAATTCTAGGCTATGTGTTATTCTGATGTATTAGCTACATTAGTGCGCTTGTTTCCCTGTTACATAAAAAAAACATATAAATTGACTTATAATCGAATAACAAACATCTGTCCGCACGTAAACGATTAAGAATGACTGATGATATTCTTTCATTAGTGAAAAAAAATATATTATGTTAACTTTATTTATAAAGAAGAGCTTAAATAGGTGGTATTTTTTGTAGCAAAAAATATATTTGGTGTACTGTATCCATACATCACTGAATGCAATACACAATATATTATACCTAAATACAGATACATACATATGCATAGGCAATAAAATAAAAATGGTAGACAGTCGTGTCACAGTGTCTAACTATAAACGCCACGGTTATGGGTTCAAATATCTATTCGAGTGAAAGATTTATTGCAATTGCTTCGCTCTAATAACCAACTGCGGCGGCGGTTAGAACCTCCACTCAACATGCAAAGTATATAAGTATATTTTGATAAAATGTGAGTGACGGAATTTTCCAACATTAAGTCCCATTGATTGGCAAAATCATGAAACTGCTTATTTTTATTACAAGCATATTTTTACTTTAACCTTTAAAAACCTAAATTGGTTACTTTTTAGATAATTAATAAACAATGGCTAAATTATTGGCTAAATACATACATAACAAAATATTTACGATTTTTCAAACTTATAGTTTTATCTATGACATACTTTAAGTATCGCATCAAACATTTTAATTACTTTAACTTAACTATAATAGTATATTCATAAATCTCTTTTATTAGAATCAAGCAGGTTTACTTTATGGAACATGGCAGCAATAAAATTATAAAATTCTTTAATTCTTTATTCATATCAAATGGGGAATATTCTTCATAAAGATAAAATGCCGATTGTATAAAGTTCAAGTGTGATTTTTTAATTTAAAAAAATATAGATATCTGACAGAAATTGTGTCCGTTGATTTGATTTCCATTATGGGAAATTATTTATTTTTATTTTCTCGCTCTGGTAACAAGACAAACGCGACGCAACGTTAAGCTAAAAAAAAAGTCAAGAGTCCTCTACAAAACAAAAAAGTTCCAAATAAAACCAAATAAAAATGATTTTATTACAAATATAATCAGTAATGGAGATGAGAATAAAATAAGAGTTTTTTTAATTAATAATGCATACCTATGTACATAAATCATAACAACGAACGGTTGAAACACGAGGACATGGACAATCATTCCCCTTTTATTTGGCCACATCATTTTAATTTTTTTTACGTTTTCTCAAACGAAACATAAATTGCAATAAAATATTACATTTTATTAGAGTTATTTATCTTTCTTCATGGTTTTTACGTGAGCATCGTCCACCAGTATCGTTGACACTGTGCTTCTAAAAGTCAACAGAAAAAAGGCAGGAAAAGCTGCCTATAAATCTTTAACATACTAACAACTACATAATGTGTATTTTAACCACTGCATTATACATTGACCCATAAAACCTGTCGTGCATGTTCAAAGCGGAAACTTAAAACGTTTATTAAAAAATACAACTTTAAATCTATTATAACGAACGAAATGAATAAACAAACATGACTAAAGGACGATAACGTGGATATTTATGTGTTTGGATTTTATTAATTTTATAACTTTCGTATTAATATTGAATATATGTACCTCTACTTAAGTCTTGTAAAAGGGGCCATTGTTTGCAAATTTGCAAGGTGTTTAAGCGAGCATTATCATTTTATTATTTAATTGTGAATAAAGCGAAACGTGTCTGTATACTTACATTTTGAAACTTTAGCTAAATGCTCTACTAAATTGACACCGTCGTGGCGGCATTGAATTCCCAATTTTGGATATTATCCTAAAATCTAAAACATAAAATAGACATGTCATGTATATATTTTTAAATTATTCGGAAAGAGATTATGCGTAACTGCAATAAGTGATATAAGTATATCACCCGATAACAATACTTCACATGAGTTTCCTTTCAATCTTCTTCCTGTTCCAATCTTCTTCCTGTTCCAATCTTCTTCCTGTTGCCGACAAGCAATTGCCTCCGACTGATTATTTTCTTTTCGAATGGACTATATTGCTGTTGATCTGGACTGGTCTTGACAGCTTGACCAAGCGGGGCGAGGCGAGAGTAGCTCGCCCCTGAATAAAAAGTACGAGTTTTTATGGACGCTCGTGAAGAGTAGGCGATCGCAGTGGAATGCCCTAATGAATAATCAAAAGGGCGGCGCAAAATCGGGTGTGGATGAGCAGCGTACTTACAGGCTTCGACAATAAGTAGGTTGGAGTGCAAATCTGCACGCTTGTAGTAGCGCTTGGCTGGGCGTTTGTAGAATTTATTTAACGATTCTAATTTATAATTTTTGTGCCTCCTACTGACACAATTACATTGCTTTGTTACTCTTTCTCACCTACATCTACCATCTTTTACACGAGTTGGCCAATTAATATCTATATTGTATTGCTCTGTAGGTAATATATGGTATCTGCTTATGCAACTGACGGTTATTTCAAATTTCTGTAATTTTATTAAATATATTTTTAAATTAAAAAGACTAAAGAAACGAACTTATTACAAATAAACTTGCACAGTTATATTCCAAACTGTAAGTTAAATGCGCTCATAAATTACGGTGTTACCACAATTTACCTTATTTCTTACATTTATAATGTTATTATATCTAATTCCAATTCAACTTCTTCATATCAAAATAAAAGATACATACATTTAACATATTAATGAAGCGGCCATTGTCCGCGAATTTGTTTCGCCATAAATAAAATGAATAATACTATACATGAATATGTTTTAATTACTTCACTTATCTTACGTGTTAAGGAAAATTATATAAAAAAAGTAAAACTATAAGTTAAAAAAAACTTAATTTATACGAAGCTAACACTTCAGTTTATAACAATTAAAATGATGCCTCTATTTATTAACTTCTACATTTAAAGCAAAGCATTTATATTTTAATTTCTTTGCTCTGATGCGCAAAAGCGCGGTGTGGATTTCCTCCACTCTAAACGCAATGCCACAATCCAGGATTCGGCGAAAAGTGGAAAACGGAGTGTCGTTACACTAGGTTCCCTCTGCCTACCGTGCTGGGTGCGGGATGCAACGTTAAGCTAATTTATTTTGTTTTACAAGGCACTGAAATCTGTTTTAGTAAGTGTTTAGTTGTAATGGGAAACATATTAGGTATATGCTAGCTTGTCTGAGTTGTTTGATAAAAATAATTCAAAGTTATGACACATTACACAATCTAAGCGCCCGAGGTAACTTAATACGCGCATATTATTAATTGTAGTGAAACGTTTACCGTGTTACAATATAGCCCATACCAGTGTTTGTAATGGGGAAAAGCGGGACTTTTATATCTGGAATGGTCAGTAATTTAAATTAAAGTTATTAAAAAACAATTCTCGAAGTGTGTGGATTAATTTACAAAAAACGAGACCATGTATGTCACGCTCGGGATGTCCCGTCAAAATCAGGACGTCTGGCTGCTAGCCTATACTGACTAATTCCAACCAGTAGTTCCTGAGATTAGCGTGTTTCAGCAAACAAACTCTTAGGGTTTAAATATTAGTAATAAATGTAAGTTATATGGCATATAAGCGATAAATTTAACTAACACAACTGTGCGTCAGTACAAGCTAATAAAACACATTGGTATCATCATAAAGCCTCGTGTTCAAGTTAGAATATAGTTCGTGGAAATTATTTTCAATTTGTTATACGTATAATATTTACTTAGCTGTCAGGCACTTACTCTACTTTGGAATTGCAGTTAACCATTGTTTAAGTGCTTCACATTCATATTATCTAGATAAATCGTAAAATATGATTTAATCTTAATATCTACAAATAAATTTATATGTTTTAAATTAGTTTTGTTGTACCATACTTCTTCCCGCATACTTGCCTTAAACACAGGAGTATAGTGTCAAGAAACATTCAAATGAATAAAATAATTAATTAAATTTACATACCAGCTTAGCATCTATGCTAAGTTGGTCAGTGGTCAGTGGCCAGTCGTGGCGCTGAGGCATTACGTGTGAATGTAAGATCGACTGGTTGTGGGTTCGATCCCCACTCGAGAAAATTAAATATTTATCTACATATATATTTTCATTTCTCCGCTCTGGGGTCGA